>JAOBRD020728912.1:0-14247 GCA_027575215.2 Hydrozoanthus sils
TGCATGCCCTACAAGCGTGGCCACGTCTTTGTGTATTCCAAGTATCAACCATTTCCTCCGTCCTGAGAAATGATTTACAATAACGCCGAGCTTCTCAAACTACTGTTCGTTCTTTCGGAAAATACATCACCTTGGGACGCTATATCCTCAGGTCCTGTTGTCGGAAGGGGTTTGTTTATTGAATAAATATAAAGGCTCATATCAAGACATTCCTAAGGGATTCCTTGGTCCGAAAACAAAAAAAATCTACAGTAAAGGGGCCAACTGCTACAAGCTAGCTGGTCCGACTTCCGCGTTCAATTCTCTTCTGTGAGAATTCCCCAAAAAATTGTGGAGAAAAATTTCTGTGCGTCGACGAACTCGCTACGGCAAGCCTGTTTTTGTAGTTCTCAATGTGTGACAAGCGAATTAGCGAGTCTCCCGTCTCCAGTCCTATCCGTTAGTTTGATTAATCCCGAGTGTTAGAAGACATATGCTGATTTGAGTCATGGTTTTGATTTAGCGGCCAGCAGTTTATCGAATCGCTCTAGGCAACAGTATGGTGATGCGTTTTGATCTCTAGCGTGCGGCGAAGCAATATTTGCCTTTTTGTATTTTGCGCGCGTCCCATTCTGATTGATTGAGTAGCCCCCAAGTAGCTCTAATCAAGATGTCAGACAACTCAAGATCACCATATCTCTTGCCAAGAATTAGAAGACAATTTCGCCGCAACTCTAGTCACTCTGACGATGGTGACTATGAATCCAACAATAATCAAAGTCGGGAGGGAAAATCTTCGCCAAGTCCAAAGCTTGATTCGAACTTTAAAGGACGATCTTCTCCGCTTTTGATTATGAAGGTATGTACACAGTAGACGGCTGTAAAGGCCGCATTCTTGCAAAAAATTTGAAATCCTAAGCTATAACAAGTCTTTGGTGTTTTAAAAGATATCAAAACTGAGAGACATACAGCTGATGCCAAAACTTACAGTATTTCTGTTGGTTGCCAAACTCTTTGGTTTGAATTTCAATTTAAGTCGATTCAATTGATTTCGCTTGGGTTCTTTATTGATTTTGAAACTGATATAGGTTGCTTTTTTGTGCAAAGTTTAGTATCAAAGAATGTTTAAAGGAAATATTTCATGGCATATTTATAATCTTTTCAGCCCGAATATCCAGTCACGGCAGGTGATATTTAGACGGGTCAAGCGCCTGCAGTTTATCAGCAGTGTCCGGAGTTGTAAGCTTTAGAAATACTGGCTGCCATGTACCGATTATTTAGATTTGACACAAACAAAAAAGCCTGCAGCTACTTTTTGTATCTAGTGCCATAATCTGCACGACGACAAAGAGGTTTTGCAGGATGAACGCAAGATAAGTGAACGACTAACACTCAGTTATCACCGACCGCGTTTCGTCAGCACTGGTCTGCCATCATAACACCCTGACCCAAATACCTATAGAGATCACTCGCTCACTTACAAAGTTAATCCTTCATAGTAATCAACTTAGTGATTTTGTGTTCGGGGCTTAGTAAATTCAACACAAGGAAACCTGCTAAAATGGCTTAGACCAAAAAGCTAAGTCGTTTGGCGCTCATTCCCAATGGCGGTTCGCTCCTGCTGGTTATTAAGCGAAATTTCCACCGTTTTAGTTGGTTCAATTACTTCTCGCCTCTGCGACCTTAAAAGATGACCTCGATAAATGTTTGACAAGGACCACCGCCCAGATCCGAAGTAACACGGTTCTTTGGCTCCCTGCCATTAATAACCAATTCACCCATAATTATTTTGTAAAATAACATCAAATGCTGCCAGAAATACCAATCAGGCACTCATCTAAAAAGTTACCATGCTAGAAGCATTTTGACGAGGGAAACCGGTGTTTGTTAATCAAAGCTTACATACTTTTGTTTATCAAGGACTGATTGTCTGCAGTCAAGTGGAAAAACAATTAGACGTATTTCAGTTTGTCAGTAATTGAGTTATTATACAGCCGTGTTTGTCTTGACATGGTCTGTTTGCCCATTGTTAACAGCTATCACAGTCAAATGACAAGATGCTAACGCTAACCTAATTTGTTCTAGTGCCATTGTATTTTCGTAACGTAAAACAAGAGTAAGCCGTCGTTTCACACATTCTTTAATATCCATATTGGGCCTGTTTAAAAGCCGCCATTGTCTTCATGTTTTAAGCTTTAGTGCCATTTGATGACAATGCACAAAGAGCTGTCGCTTGTGTAAACGCATTCAACTGCACTTAGAAATCACGCACGGGCAATCCATACGGATTATTGTTAAATAACGAGCTGCTTGTAATACTAGTTACTACAAACTAGAACTATAGTTTTAAATGTCTCAGCGACAAACTTAGTCAGCGTGTTCTGGTTCAGTTCAAATGTGGCAGCCGTAATTTTTTATTTCTGTGGAATAGCTGTGGATGTGCGGAGTAACATGAAACTGGTTGCTAAAAGATTTGAAATAAACATGAAGCCCCGCAAAAAGTTCGGTTCTTGTCCGATCTTGCTTTCTAAATTTTTACGCGTGCCTACGTCAAATAACTCCGTGCTCTCTTTCTCGCGCTTACGGGAAACAACTCTGTGTTCGTTGCTCGAACTCACGAAAAATAACTTTGTGTTCGCTTGCTCGCAGTCGCGGTAAATTAACTCTATTTGGTTGCAGTTGTACTCACGGCGCTAACAGGAAATAACTGTGTTATCACATGCTCTTGCTCATGGAGAATAACTTTGTGTTCGCTTACTCGAGCTTACGGAAAATAAATCTGCGCTCGCTTTTTCGCGCTTACGAAGTACAACTTTATGATCGCTTTCTCGTGCTCACTGAAAATAACTCTATGCTCGCTTTCTAGCGCTAACGGAAAATAATTATGTGCTTGCTTTCTCACGCTCACGGAAAATAATTCTGTGCTTGCTTTCTCAAGCTCACGGAAAATAACTCTGTAATCGTTTTCTCGCGCTCACGGACAACTATTCTGCTCTCGCTTTTTCGCGCTCACGAAGTAAAACTTTATGCTCGCTTTCTCGCGCTCACGGAAAATAACTCTGTGCTCGCTTTCTCGCGCTCACGGAAAATAACTCTGTGCTCGCTTTCTCGCGCTCACGGAAAATAACTCTATGCTCACTTTCTCGCGCTCACGGAAAATAACTCTGTACTCGTTTTCTCGCGCTTACGGACAACTATTCTGTGCTCGTTTTTTCGTGCTCAAGGTAAATAACTTTTTGCTCGCTTGCTTATGTTCGTGGGAAACAACTCTTTGATGTTTGTTTGGGCTCACGGAGAATAACTTTGTGCTTGCTTTCTCGTTCTCGGGGAAAATACTTTTGGATCTGGTCACTGCCGACTTTCTGATGCGCGAGAACCCAGTTACGCGGCAAGTGAACAAGTTTTGTTGTTCAAATCAGACTGACCCAGGGGTTTGTTTAGGCTGATACTCTCTGGGCTAAACCTGAATTGAAGTCGTCAGTCGTCAAAGATGATTGCTCAAGAGAAATATCATTCTTAATAACTAAATGCGACTTAAGTAATTTGGAATAATTTGAAGTGTTGTGAAAAATTCGAATTATTAAATTTTATAACAAAACAAAACTGTCGGGAAATACACAAAAGCCCTCTAAGGAAGGGGATTAGTAGTTGTACAATAGCCATAGGATAAGACACCAAAACAAGAATTTAGGTTTTTGTTGAGAGTTGTAGCTGACTGGTTATGAGAGTTTGAATAAACCCGCTGATGAATTGGAAATACTTAATATGCATTGAAGGCATTCGTCAATGCATTCACGGTTTTCGTTTTGGTTTGAAAGAAAAAGCTGAAAATTGAAGAACTCATCATGAAGCAGTTCCAATATACGGGAAGAAAACAAATCGATGCTAATGACAGTTTTACCTTTGTATATGTATGGAGACGAACGAAAAGTTCTGACTTCAGTTTGGACTGGAGACTTAGGGGCGATGTCGCAACTACGCAGGGTACGCGGGCAAGGCGGGAAAGCGGGGGGCGAGGGTTCACAAAGCGTTTTACACGGGTAAAGCGAGGAGCGGGGAGAGGGTTATCAACTACGCAGGGTACATGGGTGAGGGGGGGGGGGTGGAGAGAGAAGGTTTCGAAGGAGAGACCAGAATAAACCCCCAATGTCGAGCGAGCACCTAATTAAAGGCAGCACAAATATGGCCATAGCAGAATGAAGCAGATGTCAAAACCGGACCGCAACCGTAACTGTTGATAGCTACTCTAAGACCAACCTCGTACCCAGTCTCGCTTCATCGCCCCTTGTCCCACGTAAAAATGGGGACGCTGGAAAGGGAAAGGAGCTTGGGTACACGGTTGTCCTTGCCAACAAATGGAACCGTGTTAATTTTTCTATTTCTCACAGCATAGGTTGTCTACCGCAATGATTTGTTTAAATATATAAAATCCTATAGTCCGTCAGTGTTGCCACTTGCTAAAGAAAATTCGCAACTATGTAAACAGGATTTTCATACCATATTTAACCGGAAATGCAGATGCAGTATGGAAACAATCAAAAGAACTAACCACCTAGCTAGTTTCCTTTGTTTTAACGGTTCATTCGTTTCAGGAACAGCTGTTTAATCAGGACAACGAGAGTGCCAGAAACCAGCAGAGGTCGAACAGTCCGAAACCGGAAAAAAGTCCAAATTTTCGTCGCCACCGAAGTAAAAATGTAAGCAAGGCATCTACGCACACACATCCACGTGAATTATTCTAACTCATAGGAAAACGTGATAAATCGACTTGACAGCTTTTCCCACAGGCGGACCAGGTACAAAATCTGTATTTGTAAGTCCAGACTGATTTTGTGCCCGGGCAGCCTGTGCTTTTACCGGCCATTATCAATCAGTTCGGCAAGCGAGAGCCTATTGGTCCGTTCGATTCTGGGGTCTGTAGGTGGATGGATCTCTTATAATGCACATGAAAACGCCCGTTTACCAAAAGCATCGCACTATGGTTACAGACTGCATTTTAACTAAAACGCTTACTTTAAAGTTTTAATTGTTATTTTAGGAACTTGATTTAGAAAGGTCCTCAGATGGAGAGAGACAGAGTCCTCGTGCAGACAAGAGAATGAACAGGCAACTGAAACATCGACTAAGTGAGAACACTGTAAAGGTGAGTTAATTTGGTTGCGTTACTTTGACGGTGTTACCAAATTTGGGCAATAGATGCGCCATCAAAATGGAATTCATCTATGAATAAAGTGTAAGGATTAATTATAAATTTGTTTACTATATTTTATATATCTGCTAATCAAGAATGCCATACCATGTTACAAATTGTTAAAGTCCTGTTTCTACGCAGATACTGTACCAATAAACAATAGACCCTTTGCAGCTAGAGGTCGCGTGACCACACCTACATTAATTAATTAGCTATGACAAAATGGTGTTTGTTAAGAAATGGAAAAGGCAGGTTACTGAACATTATGTAGAAGGCAAACTGTTTCAAGTCCCAACGTTAAAGGGGGAGTGCCAAAACTATGCGCATGACGGAAATAACGCATTGTACGTTGGTTCCGGAAGCGGGATGAATAACAATCATTCTATAGTGTGCTGTCCTTCAGTGGCAAATTTGTAAATACAACATGAGGATTCAAGTGAGGCCTTACCACTGGAACGGGGTAAGGCCGAGTTATTTCTAGGCTTGGGCCGAGCTATATTGTCCTTAAATTCCACGACCAAACTCCCAGTTGGCCCCGTAGCTCAGTTGGTTAGAGCGATGTAGATCTGTTTAGTAGGTCGTGGGTTCGAATCCTACCGAGGTCAGAGATTTTTTCTCTTTCCTTCGTGTGAGTTTATGGGGTTCTTTGTTAATGCTGTAGATCAGCAAAACTTAGTATATACCCCGTTGCAGTGGTAAGGCCTCGCTTGAATCTTCATGTTGTATGAATAACAATACTTGCCATTCAAAATAACCACAGAAACTAACAAATAGTCATTGATTACGTGGTTCATGTGTGTCAATGTTCGCCGAGTTGCTTGCAACACCGGCGACGCGAACTGTGTTCTTTAGAAACACAAACTTGGCTCGACCTGCATTTGGTCAAAGATTTGCAGTAAAAAGGAAAGCAAATGTAAAATAACAAATTTTCAAAGCGAATGTATCTATAAATGGTATTGGAGAGCAAGGCTTTCTCTCCAGTCATAAATCTTTAGAGAACATCCTATTTTCTGTTGCTCACCATGTTTTTACACATTTGAGGTCATTCGGTTAATAGCTGAAACTTTGTGCAATTTACTAATGTCCACCCACTCTTTCCATTTGTGGACACCATTTTGTCATTAAGGTAGCTGTGATCACCAACCCCTAGCTGCAAAGAGCCTATAAGACGCTTTTTAATTCTCTGTTCCACTCTAATTTCGCCATTCTGCCCACTCTTACTACCCTTTGCTTTAAGTTGCTGATGAACCTCGTGCCCAGGCTCTATTGGCTAAGAATGGCAGAGATTGGATTGAATGGCATGGGAATGAGAATACTCCGAAAATGCGAAAAAAAGAGTAAAATTTCACAATCCAGCTCATTTCTTTTACATGAAAAGCTTTTTGCTCTTAGATGGCGTTGAAGTTTCTTGGGTTTTTTTAAACATGCTATGGCTTGAAAACTCCTCAGTCAAGAATGTTACCGCTTTTAGATTCTTCCATAAGCCTGCATGCATGTATATACAAGTTTGTTTGAACTAGTGTTTTGTTAAATGTTACTTTATTTTACTCTAGCTAGATTCTATTTTAGAGTGGAGTGGTGTTACTGAGCCGGTTTATGAGAATGGTTGATTTTCAAGTTGAACCGAAGCAAAAAAGACAAAATAAAAAAAAAGTACGTCCAGAAAAACAAGAAACTAGTTTTGTTTTGGTTCTGCTTCTTAACCAGGTTTAAGTAAACACTGTGCTGAGAATATTAAATTTTGTGAGTATAACGAACTAGCGCATTACAGCAATGATAAACAAAAATTTACTGTTGACCCCGCTTCGTCCAGCAGCTTGTTCATTTTTAATTAACGGATCCGAAAAAAAAAAAAGAAATGGTCGACCAGGAAACGCAAAAGCAAAGCGTTTCTAAATTTCGCCGCCAATTCTCCGAGCCGTTAAAGCCAAGAAGCAATTCGGACACGACCGTGATAAAAGCTGCGAGAAAACATTCGGAAACTTTTTGGCCAACACTAAACGTTTTAGACGAAAACAATTTCTCTCAACGGGAAGAGCTGAAAACTAGGCTAAGTCGATCACCGTTTGGAAGCACAGAAAAACTTAAAGCAGTTGAGTTCATTGCTAAAATCAAGGGGGATTTCTCATCAAGGTTAGCAGGGTCCACGGATAGTCCGAGAAAAACTCGCAAACGAAAAGTTAAAAAACGTGCTGAGACGGTTAGTAGTGACATAGGAAATATGTACGATCCTTCTTGTAAATGTTAATTTTTTTTAGACTTGAATAAGTAGATGAGTAAAGTTATTGTGTCATTTTTTTTGCATTTTTATTGAAAATGTTGGTGTGTGTGAGTCAAGTGACTGTGACGGTTGATGGGAACTGATTAAGAAACCCCTTAAGTATTGAAGTTTAATTTTAGTTAATTATTGTTGTTACACAAAAATACAAATGCTTTAACATTAAAGTGATATCATTATTATTAATATTATTATCATTATTATTATTATTAATATTATTATTATTATTACTCTTATTGGTTTGTAGTATCATTATTATCATTTTATCGCTATTTTGCTAATAGCTAAAACAACTGATCTGTTCAGTCTTAATTTATGCTTTTTTAGGGTCCAATTTATGTCGTTGCTATTATTGTCTGTTATATCAATTTAAAACATGTTTTAGAAGTTAACGAGCGCTAACCTAAACCATTATTTATACAGTTGCAACGACAGATAACGAAAATAAAAGTTAAAGTAAAGTATCGTCTATTGATAAAGAACTTAGTTATGGAGAACTTAGTTATGTCTTATATCATAAAGATTGACACCACTTCTGTAGGGTCAAAACAAACGGATAGCTAGCAAACACTCTTCTTTGAAAATGTATTTTAATCTGAAAATGTTGAAAAAACACATGTGCAACTTGGAAATTTACGGGTTTGCAATGGTGCGCTTAATTGCATGTAGTTTGGTAGTTTGCGTCCGAGAGGACCTGGAGATGACACTTTAAAACTTCCGGCTCGTGGGGCTTGAGACTAGCTCGATCGCGTGACAAAACTCTCCAACTACTAACTATGTAATAATCATCATGAATTAATTTATTTTGGTATGAATGGATGATTGACAGCTACGACCACACCGTTCCCAATGCCTTTGTCATGACGAATTTATCACTTTTTGGAACTCTTTATCGTTGTAATAAAAGTATGTAAACAGTTTTGATCTGAAATCTGTTTGTTCATTTTGTTAATGAGGCGTTGAAGTTTAAAACTCCTTGTTTTTCACTCCTACAATATAGCTGAGTTATAATTCTATGCTATACTATGGTTTTGTTGAAAGCTCGTGTATAGCCACATAGCTACAAAGATTCTTGAAAACTCTCGTCTCCGTAATCGTGCATATGTGCATTAGTGTTTGACGGATTAAGCCAGTGATCTGTGGTTATTTAAATTTTATCTTATAAATAAACAGGAATTGTGAATGGCACTACTAGCTCAGTTTCTTCGATATTTTAAGGGCGAATAATAGATATCGGCTTCCGGATCGAAGTGGGTAGCGATGACAAGCTATTGAGGTTTTTATCATTCAAGTTACGGAATATAAATCTTGCGAAACGGTATTTTTCTAATGACTAAGAATTTGTTTGCCCATTATGGAATTGCTTTGTTGCCAGTTCATTTAGGGCTTTTGCTGCAAGATGCATTTTAGCTGAAGTATTTGACAGAAATGGTCGATCAATCAAGCCCAGAGAAAGAAGCTTTAGAAATCCCTCTTATAAACATCGAAGAATCGAACATAACGAAACCGCGATGTCATTCGGACACAACCATCTTCAACGTAGTCTCTTTGAGAAAAAGCGAAGAGTTTTCGCCTGCGGCCGATTTGGAGGCGGCTGGAAATATTCATCTTACAGTGAAATCTAAAAAAGGAAGAGCTAAGACTCGTTCTAGCTTTGGAAGCACAGAAAAAGCGCTCGATTTTATTGCGAAATTAAAGGATGATTTTTCAGCGAAACTTCACCATACTCACCACAGTGGCAGTCCGAAGACCAACAAGACAAGAGGCTCCAGGGAGACGGTTAGTGTTTATAAGTGACTGCATTGTATCTAACCATTAAATGTGTTAAAATCAGTAACTATATCCGCGAAATATTTGTTTTTTTCCAACAAGAGCAATCGCATGACTTCTGTCAGTATTTCATGAAGAATATGTCTAGTTTCTCCGTGATTTTATTTTTTGAATTTTTCTACTACTTACTGCAATGGAAATTAGAGGTACGGTTGATCGATTAATTAAAACTATTATTGCCCGTTTTCGAGTTTATTTATTTCTTTGTTTCTAAGACTATTATAAGCTTTACCTCTATTTTATTTTTTTGGTTTCGTGTATCGAAAACCAGCTGAGTAATAGTGGAGAGATGTTTCATTCTTGTTTGGCAACCAAACTTGTCTTGTTGTCTCAAAATACAGCACTAGTCACAGCAAATAGTTATCTTTGTTATCATCAACTTTCGCTGAAAACTTTCCAGCTTTCAAACAAAACTTCTTTCGAGAGTAGTTTTTTGTCGTATAACAAAAACAAAATTTGCTTTGTCTAAGAAAACTATCGAACCTAACCTCAAAAGGTCTTGCATGCACATAGAGCATTGCAAAGTCATTTCATTTGTCAATACAAATTAAAGATTAACTGGAAGTCGATTGGTTTACTCGCGGTTTTCGTTCCTTTTTCGTCGACCTCAACACCAGTAAAACATTCATACAATGCGGCTATGTGGAGCGTTTTTACTGAACAGAAATACAACGCATCAAAAAGACGAAATATTGAGGCCGTGCCGAAAAGATCTTGTCCTTCAACGACGCTTTTGCAGTTTGCTCTTTTGGTGTTTTGCTTTCCGCTTGAAATTTTGATTTAATGTTGTTACTCAAAATAAGTTTTGGTCTTTGTTTCATATCATGCGCGCGATTTACACAAATTCAAACGAATTTCTTGAATTACTTTTCACATATATCAGGATAATGGATTTGCATAGCGCTAACACAGTTGATGAGCGCCGCAGCTTGATTTATACGTCCAACTGCTCGGATAAATAATGATTGTTTTGGAGTAGGAGAGAGAATTCGGATTGCGAGGCTCTGCAAAACCAAAACTTTTTCTGTGTACGTTTTAAAGAAGAATACTCAAAATATTTTGCCCGGTGCGCACTTGATCGTCATAAACTTTGTGTGTTTAGATCATGCAGTTTTAAAAAGTGTAAACAAACTGGTATAGTATTCATTGCTTTGTATGCGCAAAATTAAAAAGTGCCTAATTTTGTCCTCTGCATGTTTATTACTGCCGGCCATCGATACTCGTCCAACTTCATGGCATTGTTCATAACATCCTCCTCCTCGCCATTTTGAGACGTACATCAAAATGTTTATTTTTTACAGAAAACCACACTTACCGAGTTTTTCCAAAATTTTATCTAAAAAGATCAAAGAGATTTGATTTAAGTAGGTTTTAAATCTAAACAAATTTGTTGTTTATAAGTCAATTTATTTGCGGAGCGGGGATTGAAACGGATTTTTAATTGTCACTGTTTTGGTTGGTGTATTAACATTAATTTTATCGATGTCAGAAAATAATGGAATTCATATTTTTCGGCGCGCGAGCGGGCAAGATGAAACGAATCCTGCAATCTGATTGGTTCCCTGAGCGGGCGGAATTTAACGATCTTACCCGTGGTCAAATACCAACAGCGACTTCGTGACAAGCAAAGACGACTAAACTCAAAAGGTTCAGATTTTTCAAGTCTTAGCTTAAAGCGTTAACATTTGGAAACAGTTTTTGAATTTTTTTTGACATAATATCCGACGAATAAAGTTTTCATAGAGACAGTGAATTTTATTATCCTGCTCAACAAAGATAGTCTGAACATAGGCCTTTAAAAAAGAAAAAACAACACGAAAACACAGGGGAAAAAATAAACACGGTACTTGCCGTCCGGGAGGTCCGTATTGAGAAAAGCTGTGCCCTGGGTCTAGGTACGCAAGACTTCTGGCACAGTTTTTCTCAATACGGACGTCCCAGCCGGCAAATACATATATGAATTCATGTGTCGATCAGCATGATAATCTTCAGACTGAGGGGTCAGTTGTGTTATGCTGTGATCGACCAAATACAAGTGCATACTGAACTGAACCCAAGCCCGCTATGATTGACCAATCGAAAGCATATAAGAGACACCGAAAAAGCAAAAACTGAACTGAACCCAGGCCCCTTATGCTTCCCTTACAGTAAATGATCTAATAAACGCCCGGAGCATCTATAAAATTTCGGGGGTTCTTAGGGGGAGTTGATTGGATATGAGGCGTTTATTAGAGCTAGAGAGGCGTTTATATCATTCAAACACTGACGTACTGAACACAGAAATTAACAAGATTAAAGAGCGCTTTCCTAACTTTGAACTTGAGGTTGCCGTGAAAATTACAACGCGAAGCTAAATTTTTAAGTTTGTACCTTCTGAAAGTTTCTTTGATCTTCATTTTCATTTTCTTTATAAAAATTATTTTTCTGTTCGAAAGCGTAAGCGGTTACTCGGACTATCCTGGGTACCAAACTACTCACGGACAAAAGAGAAAGCAAACAAGCCATGGTTATACGTGATCGAAAAGCGGAAGCAAGAAGTGTGGGCACCTTTACAGCCACTAAAAAGAAAGCATAATCGAGCCGTAGACTACGACAGCGAATAAATTACTAAACTGTTCTCTTTTCAACAGTTGTATGCACTGCTTAGCCCGCTTTTTGGGCCAATTTGCCGCAACTCTATATAAGTAATCTAGACTGGAACTTAGTCCTCTCCGAACATTCCAATCGTCTCGGTTTACGACTGTTCGCAGCCGTCTAATCTCTGTCATGTGCTTATTTAACTGTTTCGCTGGTTGCCGAACTGTTGTTAAAACGATTTGATCAGCTAGGATGAACCAGGACTTTAGTTCATCTAGAACGTATCTGAGCAAATAACTCCATTTCTTCCTTTACCATGTAAACAAGGTTTTTGTGTTTGTTGCTGACTCAGTGGCCGAGTGGCTAGCGCGTTCGACTCGTAATTCCTGGGTCGCGAATTCGAGCAAAACACTCTACCTGACCTGTTCCAGTTAACTCAGCTGTATAATTGAGTACCAGTTCTGCTGGGAGCTACATGCAATAGATTAGTGTCCTGTCCAGGGGGAGTCAAAGACTCTCATCTGCTTAACACTACGGAAACCGGAGATAAGCGCCGGCCTAATGGGCCAGTAGACTCGAGAAATGACTTAACTTGTATAAATTTTGGTAAAAGGAAGCTTTGAAAATAATCACGTGCCTTCAGCTCTCGATCGGTTGTTATTAACTTCAATAAGAATAAGTCAAATATAAAACTAAAATATATATTGCTAGCTGCTGCTATATTGAAAATTATTATATTGCTAGCTGCTAATATATATATCGACAGTTATCTCTAAACTTTCAGTAATTTGTATTTAGTCTTAGAATTGGGGGAGCTACTGCCCCCACCCCCTGCGACGCCAGCCTCGACTAAAGATAACAGGACGAACTTGTCAGTCCTTTTGAGCACGGCCGGACAAATACTTTAGAGACCCCGCAAATTTTGGGTTATAATTTCCTCTGTTGATTAATAATAATATCTGATTCTGTTTTTTATGGATATCGTCTTCAGGTCCTAGTAGTTGACAGTTCGCAGGCTGATTCCGAACCGTTCAAGGTATGTAAACAAAACCAACCATTTTTTTTTCTGGTCATCAACCGTAGCTAAGTGCGAGAGAGAGAAAGCTAGTGTGATCCTTCCCACGGCTTCCCACTAACAGCAAGAAGAGAATACACATGTTATGGGAAATACTACCTCTACTTGCTGTTTTTGATAGAAAGTGAAGTGCTGCGGGCTGAAAATGTTTGCTTTCAATTGTTTTGTATGGGTTTACAAAAGTGTAAGTATTCATCAAGGAGACCATTGTTTAGCGACGTATCTATAGAGGAAAACAATGCAACATGCTTTTCATGAGTCTTTTAGCTCAGAAGCTTTATTTAGCAAATGGTTTCGTTTCGTTTTCTCATCGTGCGACTTATCACAACTGTTATCGAAAATCAAAGTCTCGATCGATCGGGTACAAAGTCACCGACATCACTTCATAGGAATTTACGTGCAAGTCACAGTGAAACACGACACAGATTTGCATATATCATAACTGACCCGACGATGGGCGAACGGTTTGATTCAGTTGGATCAGTTGTCATCTAAGGAAGCGAAAAATGAAATCCCAATGTGATCAGCTGGACGAATAATCAATATCAATTACTGAAATCAACGTTTGGAACCGACTTCACTTTCTCGCAATTTGCGCCGGTTAAAACAAAAGAAACAGTGAAGCTTGGATATCTGGTTACATAAGGACCAGAACCTGCCAGATCACTGTTCTTCTCTGCCGCCATCTGCCCGCACTAGTAACTTATAGAAAATATGTCGAGACAGAAACTGTATCGGCCGATATAATTTGTGTCTTGTCAATTTACAACCACGTTTTGCAGTGTGCATGAATTATGGTCAGATTAACAACACACTATGGACTTGCAAATAGAAATTTTTTCCCACTTACTTTAGGCTCTCTATGGTAATGTGTAATTGCTTTGAATCGCAAAATACATATACCGGTAGATTTATTTCAGTCATAGTGACTGTAGACTACAAAATAGTCCCTTCTTTCGCCGCGAGATCGAAAGTTCAAGTGCGTTCATCAAATGGGAGACTGGAAATAGGAATTGGGCGCGCGTACGGAAGCAAAAAGGAATGGGGAAAAGGGCGGCGTTCCTCTTTGCTCCCTTCCGCGCGTCCATTTCCTCTTCCCAGTCTCCTATTTGATGAATGCGCTTGGACTTTCGATCTCCTGGCGAAAGAAGGGACTGTTTTGCAGTATATATCAACGGAGATTTTGGCTGGTTTGGAACTAGACTGAAATTTGACTTTTTAAGCTATACCAAAGCAAGTCAAAGTAGTAGTAGTAGTAGTAGTAGTAGTAGTAGTAGTAGTAGTAGTAGTAGTAGTAGTAGTAGTAGTAGTAGTAGT
>JAOBRD020729019.1:0-14247 GCA_027575215.2 Hydrozoanthus sils
GCTTCGCTTCTCGGCCAACTGTTCATTTTTTGGACAATCTTTCAGCCGCGGACATTATCCTCCGATATACCAGCCGCCGGAAGGGGTTTATTTACTAAATATGCCGTGCTTACCCACTAGGGAATATCCTTAGAAACTGTAAATAAATACTTTCGTAAATATGAGCTAAATCAAATACATACTTATAGGACGAATAATAAAACAACTGCTATGACAATACCGTGCTTGTATTTAAACATCTTAAGTAATTGGGGACGGGTTCAACAAGGGTCGCATTGACCTCTCATACTGAATGTTGATTTGACTGATCGCATGTGTTTTTACTTCTACATGTAGTCACATGCATGTTACAAGAACAATAACTTTTATCAATCAATAAGAATTACAATAATGGTAAAAAAAATTATTCAAAAATTACTTTTGGAAAACAATGTCCTACCCTATAAAATATATGTATATTTTTATTTGAAGTGCAAAATCAACAAAAGACTTGGCTTGACATATTTATTACTATTTAGTTTCGTACAGCTGTGCAGCACTCATCAGATAAAATTGTCAAATGCAAAGAAGTTACAACCGTTACAGAAATATATAGTGAATATTGAAAGATGAGCCGGGAGAGTTGAAATGAAAATAAAAAAGAAATGTTATAACCTTCGAAAACCCATTAAAAGGCCCAACCTAACCGGAAATTCCTGGTTATGATTACAAGCCGCAAATAATGACCGTTAAAATAAAACGTGTTAGTTAGCATACAAAATAATACAAAACAAAAAAGAAAATGGATAAATAAATAAACAACATCCCTAAATAAAATAAATTTATAATGTCTTTCGATGCACGCGCACATAAAATGGGCTTACTATATATCGACATAAATTATATGCATGGACAAATTTTCTTTCTTTCTACTGCAAACTGTATCTTCTAACAAACCTATTACTTTATTTGCTTTGTAATAACACTTTTCTTTGTTTTTTGTTGATGGTGTAACTATTATTAGTTATTCAAATCTTTGTTTCCATAGCAAACTAACTCTAGCGTTTGTAGTGCAAACGTTAAAAGATCATGTTAAAAAATAATAGCATCTGTTCCTCGATAAATGAAATTGTTAACAAAGAACAACATGAATTTTGTCAAAATATAAACACAGCTAGAAAACCGGTTAAGACTGTTATTCCATAAATTGTAAACCTGGCTGGTGTAAGCGGTGTAAAATGATAGAAACGGACGGTAGCGATTTTGAGACATCCTCTCTGAATGACTCACTAACATCTACAATCTTCAAACCAAACTATATATAGAGAGTGTTTAGGCCATATACTTAAAAAAAGTGTAGTAAAATGTTTGCTAAAATGTTAGCTCGGGAGCATAGCTTTAAGAATCCAACGACGATTTCTTCGTTTTCCTGTCGCTATCGAGTCATATCCAAAAAGAAACGTCTAACGAATGTGGGATGGACGTGTGCACTATGGAAAAAGTGCGTCATATGAAAACTATTTTTGCACATGAATATGGTTTGTCAAATATCTAAATATTAAAAGTGTTTTGTACTGTCTCAATGTTGTCATATCTACCCAAAGGAGGTAAATTTACTCAAATTTCCGCATATTTTGGCCATTATCTGCTAATCTCAGTTTCGACTAAACTATGCTCCAGTTGTATAGCTTGCTCATATTTCGTGCACATTTCCTACCACTGAATAAAACTACTGTAAAGAAATATTTCCGAAATTTTATAACAAAAAGTGATGTCATGATCAGTGAATATTTTCTTTTCTGTCAGCAAGCTATGGACTACGTACAGTCCCTTGTTTAGCTAGAAATAAGTTCCGCTTTGAAAGACTCTGATAGAAATTTTTATATTCAGAATTAACTCTCAACAATTTTATGATTGTGAAGCGGCTCGGCGAGTGAGAATGGTACAGAAGTTCAACTCCATAAAACCAACTACATTTGATTCAAACAAAAATAATCGTTATGAGAAGGACTTAGAAAGCTGTATTTCAGATGTTAGCTTTGATTAACTTGGAGCAAAACTCGAATTCTGAAAATGTTTGGTGCCTCTTGTCACCAGCAATTTTTAATTGTTGCCCTTGGCTAGTTCAGCTATAACGGCGCTGCTGTTTATCTTAATCATCATTCTGCTTACACGACAGCTCGTCTTGTTTCTAACTGACAAATTATCAATACATTAGAGTTGCTTCGTTTCCAAAACCCTAACCCTTTACCAATATCTTTAAAAGTTAGGTGATTCGAAAACGCGTGTCAATTTATCTTCGATAAATGTCAGTGATGTTTTCAGGGAGTAAAACGTACATAATTGGGTATCCAAATTAAACATTATTTAAAAGTTTAGATATTTAAAACAAACAGGAAGCAGGTTTTCTGAGTTTATAATGCGCAGCTAGCACTTACCCGATGAGTTAAATTTTTTTTCCAATTGGAATATTGCAAAGGAACTTGAACTATATTTTTACGAACCAACAAAGACTCAGCAAAGCCAGATATTTTAATTATATGTAATTAAGAAGGATGTCGATAACCACATCGAAGATGTGGACAGAATATTCCGGAAAATAGGGAGTTTTCTACTCTGGCTCGAAAATAGGGAACCAGAAGCGTTGAAGAGGAAGATTATCAGGGGAAATGTACGTTAAATTAAGATAAACTGATTCTTAAAAAGATTGGAACCTGATAAGGACTTTTACTTGAAATAAAGGAAAAATTACGTTGAGAATAAATTTAAACTATTTTTAACTTCACTCTACAGCCTTAGAATTGAAATAAGGATTGATAACTAATAATTTACTTCAAAATTATAGACCCAAACTAGCAAGCAAGACACCTGAATGAAGCTCAAGGGCAATCTTAACTAAAAACAAGAACAAATAAGAAAACCTGTCAAACCATTCAATATTCCGATTATTTTAGGTCTTAAATATTCAGACAAAACAAAAACACTACCGCCAACATGTTGACACAATTTTCGCACAAATTACCATACATCCACCATGTTCTTTTCACCGAGTAGCCACCACATACAAAAATACTGATTGAAAAAGCTGGGGTTATTAAAATAATAAAAGCGTACGGTTCTGACAAGGTTTTACCCTAATTCAACAATTCAATATTTTATTTATTCAGTAACTTTTTATATCATTTTTTTTTTTACAATTTATAAAGAAACAGAAAATATTAGGAAGTCAGCCAACTGCAATAATCAGAGGTTAACCTAAGCAAGGGGCTGAATACAATTTAATTTAATTTACCCTAAGCGAAGAGGTTCTTCCTGTTTAATGTTTATGAATTAGTTATTGTTCCGTTACCATGTTCAGTATATCAGGCGGGTATTGTTTTCAAAACACTAAAGTATTCTGTTCTTCTTTGGAATATTCTCATGAAATAATTAAAAGATTCACGTTTTGCCAAAAGTTATTAACGCGGTTTTTATTGACAATTAGGACAACGAAGCTCCATACACGTAGCCTTAGGGTAAAAATTACCTCAGAGAGCTGCTTTGTCACTTTGTCTCAGAGAGCTGCTTTGTCAACGATGGGAGTATTGTGGCTACTTGTCCTCTTGCTTGGAACGGGAGTAGAAACCAAGGAAATGGTTGAAATTAAGGCTAGAAGCCTGGGGAGACACAAGGAGCTGGGAGTTAATTACGCTAACTTCCAGATACACACATTCTCTTATTTGGACGTGTTCAAGGTGGGATGCTGTTATTTGTTGGTTATATTTTGTTGTCCATTATAAGAAACTAAAATTTAAGCTATCATTTGGATAATTTTGAAATATTATTACTATCATGGTGGCCGTTTAGAAGACAAAAAAAATTAACAAAGGCAATTTAGGTTTTTGCAATGGATTCATCTTCTCAACAGTTTGGATGTCATTTTCGATTCAAAACCGATACAACTACGGAAAGCGATCTTCGGCCTAAAAACAAATACTTTTGAGCCTCGTTTGTCAAAGACGCCTATGCCTTGGCCTAAAACTGGGCATCGATTTTTACAAGCTCCATAACAGCACCATTCGCCAAATTACCAAAATAAGTATGAATTCGAATCAGTGTACATACCATGAACGTGCGTCGCATTTACCGAACACAAATTGTAGGGTTATTGTGAAAAAACGTTAACATGAATCAATGTTCCGACTCCTCTCCAAGATATAAGGTTAATCTAATACGTCATAATTATTAGGTTGATTTAACCACTGTTCCGCTCTCTCTTCTTTACAAAAACAAAACATTTTGTTACTAAAACTTATCTGTAACTTTACAGATCGCCGTTGTGCTGGTTCACCAGTTAGAAGAATGTGCCTTGGCTTGTATCAACCATTTCTTCTGTTTCTCCTTCAATATCGCCATTCATTCAGACAGATTTGGACACTTTATTTGTGAACTTCTAGCAACCGACAAGTACAACGAGTCTTCGAGCTTTAAAGTCAGTGGCGATTTTCATCACTTCAGCATAGCGGTTAGTACCAGGCAGGGTTCACAATTTACTTCAAACTTAATTTGTATCGCTTTCACTGCATCGCACGGCAGTCAGTTTTATAAGAACAAGTTGTTTCGAAAATGTTTATCATCACAATAACTCAGCTCACAAACAGATCTCAACAACAGAATTCCTTTCACCAAGTTAGACCAATATAAACTTTACTTATTGTGTTTAAAAAGACATGTTTTCTCAAATCTCCAAATGGACACTGTTTATGTTTTTTCAGACACCCTGCTTAAAAACTCCATGCAAAAACGGCGCGAGCTGTATTCCACGATACGAAGAGAACATTTACACCTGTGTTTGCGCAGCTGGTTTTACTGGACGACAATGTGAAACAGGTAGGATGATAGATAAGTCTGGGTACGTGTTGCTACTGTTGTGTTGATGTCATTTAATTGTCAAACAGACAGGTCTAGTTGGCAGGACAATCTGCCATTCACTGTTTCTAGAAATACAAACTGTAAGTTATTTGACACTTTAGTCTGTAGGAGTTATTTAAAGACCATAGCTGATATATCAAGAGTACACTAGTAAATGGTAAAAATAAAACTTTTTTTTCTCAAACAGACATTGATGAGTGCTCCCCGAACCCGTGCCACAACGGAGGAACGTGCACCGACGGCGTTAACAGCTTCAGTTGCTTCTGTAAACCAGGTTTCACCGGCTCGAGATGTTCAATCGGTAAGTTTTCCTAGTTTTGACTTTTTCGAAGTACGCTTGAATTAAGTAATGACATGTTGATAGATAAAAGAGATGAATTACTTATTCATGCCCACTTCGGAATGGAGGCAGTGCACTATAAACTCATTTATTAACGCGCCCGTCGTCTTATCTAAAATGCATCACCGACTTCATTAGTACACCGAGGGCCTCCACAGCAAACAAACAACAAACGTGTGCTAGTTCTGTTTTGAAATGTGTTTCTAAGAAGGCTTTTTAAATCATATGTGATTAAATTCTAGCGAATTCCATAAGTGTTGACAACAGTGGATGTGGTGGAATAAAGAGAGACCCGACCGGTTTGAAGGGCACTTTATGCTCACAGAACTATCCAGGCGTTTACCCTCATAACAGCAACTGCTTCTGGAATATGTCATCTCAGACAAACATCAGCTTGACCTTTTTTGAGTTTACTACTGAGAAGAATCATGATTTCCTTTTTATTTACGATGGAGGATCGAATTCTACGCCATTAATTGGACAGTACAGTGGTGACTCTTCTCCTCCGCTTGTAACGAGTTCATCAAACCACCTGTATCTGAAGTTCACGTCCAACACTAAAGTTTCTTCCAGAGGATTCTTCGCCACTTACGAAGGTAAGAAATCGTTTTTAAATCTACATTGATACGTTGAAAAATGTAACAAACCTGCAAAAGCTCTTAAATGATAAGCGCTTTAAACAAAAAAAAAATGACATTGCAGTAAAAGAATTGACGTGATTCTGCGGTCTGGGTAAGATAATAATTAAAGAAGATACTGTGGTCTAGCGATACAATTGCACTGTTCAATTAAGGTATGAGAACCCATTTTAAGCTAAAACGGTAAATCTTCTGTTGTTTGAACTCTTAATTACTGAAATTTTATAAACGCTACCAGTCTTAAGCGAATGATTAATAATTACTCAGGTGATTATCAGAAAGAAAAACACCCGTTTAAAATTTTTGATGCGAGCTATTGCTCTGACCTAAGGCGGTATTGCTTGCAATGTGTGGGGTGGCACCATTAAACAGCTGGGGGTCACCACTGCTTTTCGCCGAAGGTTTTGGGAAGTTTGCATAGAGTTGGAGGTCTGTTCAAGGAAGTATTCATAAAGGTAGCGAATGTTTCAGTGATGTTTCAAGGGGAAGGCAATGCTTATCTATGAGTTGTTCGTCGTTACTGCGTGCTCAGTCGCTACCAGTCATGCAATGGCGCTTGCAAACAGTTGGCAGAATCATTGACGAAGAAGACAGAATGTTCTAGAACGCTTTGGACAATCAAGTTATTCCAGATTCGGAGATGATATCGTTTAATTATCTACCCGATAATGTTCTGTTGGATGCGAAGTCTGCCCTCGAATCAAACGGTTCACGAAATTCGAGTTCAAGCCGAGCGCGAACTCATACGCCCATTGTGGTGTTTGTTCCATTTTACATGTTCCAGTTTTTAGTCTCATGTTTTGTTACACAATTGATATTATAATAAAACACTCTCGAGACTTAAGTGAGATTCTGATCCACAGCAGTAGTTAAAAAACTTACTCTGCCAATAAGAGTTCTTTTGTTACAGTTTATTAACAAATTAGTTAAACCGAACTAGTAAAAAAACTGATGTTCTCAGTCAAACGCGGTAGAAGAGAAATGAAAAAGACTTCTATTTTTTTGCTAATGTCTATGATTAAAATCTAAGTTAAGTCTTTCTCTTCAGAAACTCTCCTGGCAAAAAAGTTACATAAAACCTAGTTATAATTACAAGACGAATATTGAAGCTGCTCGCAGCGCTCCCCTTTTGATAGAAACCGCTGTTTTTAGTTTGTTCTTTTTTGATGACTTTGAATGCAGATCGAAGGCCACTCGGATTGATATAAAACTAGTCCTTCTATAAAAACTGCCTTATTTCTCGTCACTGAGATGTAGTACCTCGAAAAGCACTTGTTCATCTGGTTTACATGTTGTCGTAAATCTGGTTTGTTGTTGCGGCTATAGCTATTTGTCAGCTAAACGAAATTTAGGCAAAACTTCATTTGTTTCTGTCATTTGATTAGCCAATCGTATCGACATCTAAAGCATTTCCACCATTATCTTAGCAATAGCTTTCAATAAATAGCATGATTGGCATGAATTTCTTGCATTACCTTTGCAAAGTTTTTTTCCGAACTTTGTTACAACCTTAGTACTTTTTGGAATAGTTTTTCCTTAACGGGGTTTACTGATCTCCTCCAAAACGAACGTAGTGTTTATAGCTGGCATAATGAGTGAGCATCAACCAATTAAAGCAGCAGAAACTGTAAAACAACCTGTAAAATTTTACTTGATACGATTAAATCTGGTGTTTTACTTTCATCAAAGGATTTCTGTAAACCTGCATATCCATACTTTATCATCATTTTACATGCTTTCTGCTAAGAACTGTAGAACGTAAGAAAGGCAAGGCATGATTTCACTTGCTGTGAATTTACCGCGCTCTGCAAAGCAACTTTTGAATAAGAAGAGGGGGCTTTTTATAACTTTAGAAACAAACGCTGCTAAACAAAAAGTTCGCAGCTTATTTTTTATAAAATTGTATCCATAGTTAATATATCGACGCTAAAAAAAGACAACCAAACCGTGGCCTTGCATGCACTGCCATGCATATTAATTAATGACATTTGTTGTCAGTAAGAGGTTTGGTTTAATTTCAATTGAGATAGATAGTGGCAGAACACCTACTAAACGCCGAAGGCGCGTGGTAGATATTCATTAAGCCATTATCCACCGAAATTGAAATAGAACAAGCGTTTTAGTATAAACCAGCGAGGCAACTGGTCTATTGAAATTTCCTTTCAAAAACAAAAAGGATTTCTAAGAATGTTATTTTTTACTTGAATCACTTAGCGTAGCAAGATTTGCGCAGGAGCAAAATAACATATGTAACAAATGTGTTTTGACAGTTTATCAACTACAAAATGTCGCAAATTGCGTAAAACAGAGAAAGTCTTTAGGCTGTTTTAGATATTTGGTATTTATAGCAAACATTTTCAGTATCGCGATCCAAAACGGACACGAAGCGACTACTTCCGTTCGCCATTTTGTTTGAATGGGTGTCATTATCTATTATATTGTCTCACGTCTACTAAATCTAAACCAATCAAATCGCCCGTAGCCGAGCTGGTATATACTAATAAGCATTTTTTACTGATATTTCAAGGCTACTACTATTGTTGTATTGGGAATGTTGCAAGGTGAATAAAGCATGTTTTCTTGTCTTTTATCGAAAACAGTAGCACAGTTTGGTTCTCTTCGCCTTGTTGGTGACAGATACAACTATGGTCGCGTAGAGATTTATCATAACGGAGAGTGGGGTACCATTTGTGACAATTCGTGGGACATCAACGACGCAAAAGTGGTATGTCGTCAACTGGGCTTCCCAGGTGCAGTGTCTGCACACCGTGGAGCTTATTACGGTCAGGGCTCAGGGTGGATATGGCTTGATAACGTCAGGTGTTTGGGGAATGAAAGCCATCTTGTTTTTTGTAACCATAGTGACCTTGGGTCACACAGCTGCGGCCATAGCAACGATGCTTCTGTCCAGTGTCAACGCTCAAGTCATTTTATTCGCCTGGCAAACGGCGGAGCCAGTTATGGCCGCGTAGAGATATTTCACAACGGACAGTGGGGAACGGTCTGTGATGATGGTAGCGACAACGAAGAAGCCAATGTAACATGCCGAATGCTGGGATTTCCAAGCGCTCTTACTTACCACCATAATGCTCACTATGGTCAGGGATCAGGACCCATTTGGCTGGATGACGTCCAGTGCACCGGAAATGAAACATCCATTACTCAGTGCTCACACCTTGATTGGGGGAGCCATAACTGCGGGCACCATGAAGATTTCAGTGTACAATGTAACACATAAAAAATTAAGACTGGTTTACTCGGGCTTAAAAATGCCTTTACTTAGAGCTAAACAATAATCTTGGACCCTATCATTGTTCATCCTTGTAAATACTACTATTTATCAATGCAGTGCATGCAGTCTTTTGATCAAGTTTCTCCCATGTAACCTGTAGTAAAATGTTTTTTATCGCCTCAGTCTTTGGGCAGGAGGGCGGAGCAGACTCCTTCCAGTGGGTCAGATTACTGATTAGGATAATAATAAGCTTTATTCATAAGCAGTAGTTGCAAATGCTGACAGGGTATGGATAGGTGTTTAAAATCAAACAAATTCTATCATCTGATATCTGTCTGACAGTGTGTTTAAATCTTTTTTTTTCTAACGATATGAACATCATTTTCAAACAGCTCAACGGACTCGAAATATATAATTAATTACCCTTCTTTTGAATCTGATGATTTCAGCTCGTCCTTGTTTGTTATCCTCTCTTACAATTGCACAAAAAGTGTTAATTTGACAAAGCAATCACGAACAGGATTGCAGTCTTTCTCAGCCACCGGCAAAAGTTAGACTGCAGTTTAGAGTTGTCGTGCTCGGTTCAACTACACGCTCCTTTCTTCACGAGAAGAATTAGTAGAGGTTCCTTTGGTAGATTTTAGGGCAATCCTTCAGTATGTCTATTTGCACAAATAGAGCATTGGAAATTTAGAACCAGAGCTAAAAAGGGTAAGGGAATCATTGCATGCTTACCTGTTGCCTGAAACAGGTTTATGTTAGACGTAAATAAAACTTCACGGCTGTTTGTTTTTTTCAATTTTAAAATCAAACAAGTTCTATCATCTAATGTTTGTGTGACAGCGTGTTTAATGAATTAAGTTCTGTAACAAATCCAAAAACATACTATAACCTGCATATATATAAAGAGCAAAAAATTCTCAATGCCACATCAGTTTCGTTTAATAGGAACAAGGCTTAAGAATTAGCTTATATAATAAATGCAAAAAATGTAACTTGCTAAAAAGGTAAATGATAAGTAACACACAAGTACTTATGATCACAAAAATGTTATTTAGAGGCAAAGCACACAGAAACTAGATTGTAAAACCGAGTGTTTGTCTACATGTTTGTTTGATTATTACAGATTAAAGCTTAATTAACTAAATGAACCTAACGGTGTTTGTTATATTGTTTTCGTTCAAAACCGGCTATAAGAGTTTTTAAAGTTTTATTTTGTCCTTGAGCAAATTAACTAAGTAAAGTGATATTTTGTAACGTTACTTTGTAAACACAGAATGAAATCTATTCTGATTGCTTTGCTGTACGTTTTGTGCACGAAAACAAGTTTCAAATCAATTTCTCCCAAGCACTTCTTTCGTGTACTTAAAAATTCACGCGTGCTTTTATAACTCAACAAAACACGCGCGATTGTTTTCTATTCCTTCATGTGAACGGTAAAGATGTGTTTGTAGTCGATTCGGCCATTAGTTGTTTCTATTGTTGCCCGTCAGTATAGTAAGCTTAGTTTTTAGTGCATGATATAATGCAAGTTTGTTTGTTCTCAACATTGTGAATATCTATAAAAGAAAATATATGGGCCAGTTAGGTACTGCTTATGAGTTATGGGCTAGTAATTTTTCATACTCAAAAGCTCAGTGACTAGTGCTTTAAGAAAATCAGTTTCAAGCTCAGCTTTGTTACTGCTTTGCTTCATCGATCATTTTTGAGGCATGAAATACCAAAAGCATGAATGCTTTCATGTAATCAAAATGGCTCTGCCACTCATCGACCGATCATTAAACTTTCGTGGCCAGGACCCTGATTTTTCGCATTTGGCCGAGAGAAGCGTAGGTTTTACTTTACTTGAGCTGGTGTATTGGTTTAATTTATGAACCGGTTTGCAAATCAGTTGCGTGTGGTTGCAAAAAAAGCGAGTCGGCAACGCATTTTTTCCTTAATGTTCATGCCTTTCTCTGCAACGTGTTGATCTGTACGTTCGTGCGTAACGCTGACGTTAATTTATTCGACGGTCGTGGCAGGCCAATAGTAAACAATTTTAAAATAGTAATCTCAAATTGCATTTCATGCCTTGGTAAAAGCCACCTTTGATTAATACTGTTGTTGTGATCACGACTTTTACTACCATTCTAGTTTTTTCATTCTCAAGCTTTTTGCACTAAGCAGTCATTTACTCCATGCCAAACAATTGAAAATTGTTCCATAATGCATTTTATTGTTAATGGCCAGTTTTTCACCATCTCCTATATCATTATTGGGGAGGTTAAACAACGAGGACGCCAACATTGACGGCGGCTAACAGAAAACACACATTTCTTGCTTTTCCTTTTCGACCATGTTTGGTTAATTCGTTTGCCCTCTCTTTTATTTTAGTGACGCTTTGTGAACAGAAAAAGACGAAAACTCCTTGCATAAACACAAACGAAGACTGAGAAAATTTTCTGTTTATCGCTCCCATAGTTGTAAGAACTCCAAAATAAAGCTTTTCACTTTGTAATTTTCAAGTCGAAGGCGTGCAGGTGGCCAGCACAGTACATTCCAACGTGCAGCTATTGTATTTACTCTGCCGTCGTCATCGGCGTTGCCGTCCTTGTTGCTTAAACTCCTTAACGTAACTCTTGCACGACCGCTCTCCTTAAATAACATTCAAAGTTTATCGCGTCTTCCACTGTTTTGAGGGTTCTATGACAACCGAAGAGCAAGATTACTTGCCGTTTTACCAAATTGAGGGATATTTTGAGCAAAAGCCAACACTTTTAACGTTGAAATTGCAGCTGGTTCAAAAATTAAGTTTATTTGTGAATCCTTCTTTTTCAAACGAAGCGACAGCTGGATTTATTCGGTTTAAAGTCCCTATAAAGCTTATTTTTTTAAGTTCCAGATGAAAAGTAGAACCCTTTGATAATAGTAATTTTCGATAATAAAACCTTTTCTCGCCGTTCTTGTTACAATTTTTAGACTTTAAGCGTGCAATGATGATGTAGCAGGAGGCTTATGACGTACAAGCACGAGGCGTGAAGCAGAGACAATCTTTTTAATCTCAAAAAATTCAATTCTTGCTACAATAGTCACACTGTTATATATTTAATCAATGACTTATTCCCAGTGAATTAATTTTCCCCTCTATGTTATAAATGTTGCAATCCTAGGGTCGCGAATTCAAGCCCCGGTCAGAAATAAAACAGTTTGGTTTTAAAGATGGAAGTAACACACACACCACACCAGTATTAAGTAAATTTTAACCCAGATTTTTAAAACAGCTTTTTATGTTTGGCAGTTATTTCTTTCGGATGATTGAATGTCCGAATTTTTTTCGTAATTAAAGCAAGATCTTTTAAGGCTTTCACCTGTTTATGCAGCGAGGCGGAGAAAGAAAAATGGGGCTTAAAGTGAAGTTCATTGACTGAAAGAGTGTCTAACGATAAAGAATTAGCAAAAGTTTTAGTAATAGTTCGAAAAAGGCAAATGTTTGCCAGGGCGGAGTCACGCATAGCGAGTGGCGTGGTGTCACGAACGGCAATTTTAAAATTGTTCCTTGTGCCGACTTTTCAATACTCTCGTGTGGAATTGGCTCGTTTAAAAGGGAAAAAAAAAACACGTATCCATAACTTACTTTCATCAGCTAAAAGATTTTATTTCGACATTTTAATAACTTATTTTAATTACTAACGAAAAATATCAATGAACACTCAACCTACATATTTATTAATTGATCCGCTGTGAGCACGAAATAAGAAAAGATAATCCATGCGAAAGAAAAACCATAGTGGTTTTTTTTTTTTTAAATTTAACGTCCTGTTCATAGTTTCTTTTATTGAAAAAAGTTGCGAATTTGTGGCAAGTTGCCTTGTTTTTGCTGGCTTAATTGTTATTCTTGTTCACAACTGATAAATTAATCATATGATTTCGTCCTATTTCCGCCTATCTTGATCATTTCGATTGTTCATACTGTCATTTTCTAATTATTAAATTTTAATCTACTTTTCTTGTAAGTAAACTGCGTATATATAGAACCCAAAAGCGCTTTACTCGAGTTGTGTTCAAACGTTCTACGCTTTGGCTTAAATATTAAATAGGATCAATGTGGATTTCGGTGTATCAGGTGCGTAAAGGCTAAAGCCTAGCTAAATTAAAACACTACCTTTTCCATTTCAAAGCTTCTTTAGAACAAACACAGAGTTTCAATCATGCAAAAATATATAAAACAGAAACGAGCCTAAAAACTATTCGAGATTACTTAAAGCACAATAGCTTCAGTCATTTACCTGTTAATACAAGATTAACTTCGTTTTTTTATTTATTTGAGATAAACTCTTTATATGGCTGTTTTTAGATATCAGAAGGATTAATGTCTCTTTATCTATTGATAAATTTAGAAACCATAATGTAAATAGCAAACTTAAGCTATTCTTTAATTCTTTGAGTTTGTTTTTGATCGAAATATTGAACATGTTCCGAGGCGTCTAGCTCGTCTCTTCTTCACCGAATGTGGTCGTTAAAGCGAAGTATAGTACAGTTTACAGAGACATGTTGTTAAAGAAATCAGACTTTCTTTAGTCTTCTAACTAACCCGCCGTTTTGGAAGCAGTACTAAAGCCAGTCTTTCTCAACTTGTATTCTTATGCAAATTTCTTGGCCATTCCTATTTTTTCTTGCTGCCATGTAAATTTGATAATGAATTTTATAACAAAAACGTATCTACTTACCTAGTGAGCACTCAGTGTTGTCAGAACTGTGGATGGTAGACGGTTATCAATTCAAGGACCATCGGAGTTTGCCTTTTTGAAACTTTAAAGCAACATTTTTAACTTCTTTCACAAAATCAGCTGTTTGCTTGGTGGTAAAACGCCCGATAGTAAAGTTCGGTAAAAAATATAATAAACGCTCATTTTCTTAGAAGAACCAGTAAATTTGGCCAAGGTTCATTGTTCTTAATTTTTTGGCGATTTGAGCCTCAACTTGTTCTTAAATTGGACTTGTTTCTATGTGTGGTTTACATCGACTAAAACAAAGTCTTATAAGGTATTGAAATACATGTATATATATTTGCATGGCGGGTGTGTTCTTGACCAACTCACCCTTGCAGATACATCATGTGCCTTCGTTTAGTCATTTTCCTGATATGATTTTTAGTGATTATCTCAGGA
>JAOBRD020729129.1:0-14244 GCA_027575215.2 Hydrozoanthus sils
TTACATGCATCTCTAAACAGGAGATCCAACATCCATTTTATCTTGCGTCGTGTAGTCCTTTGCATTCAAAAGAATTTTTGTATTTGAAGCTAGCATGCATATCCCAATCTTGTTCCCAGGGTTCTCTCATACCCGCCCTTCGGAACGAGAGAGAGGGACATTGGGAACGAGGTGGTGCAAATCCAAGATGGCGGCGAAGTTGAACTGACTGTAAAAAGGCCGTGTTAAAAGGCGGCCTTGATTTTTTGGAGATGGTTGGTTCAAGACACTTGTTTGGCACAGTACTTTCTCGGTGAGCTTCAGATACTACTAATTTAAAGACAGTAGCTATGTTGGAAAGGGTCAAAACACTGAAATTCATATGCAGCTCTGGATTGTGCTACATATACACGCTGAATGATATCAATATTTTTATCATGTAGCTCTAAAAGACTGCATACAAGTTGAATCATTTTGTTTTAACATTCATTACAAACCACACTAATAATACTGTTCAGTTTTTAAAGCTGTAAAGTGCGATACAGACAAGTTAAAAAAAATGATTCGTGTATCCGCTGATGAAAAATGCTGCATGTTCTGCTAGGCCCAATTTGACTTATTATAATTATCATGAAATATTTAAATAATTTTAGACTTTAACTTATGCATCAATTAATAAGGTGTATCTCACTGAAGGTAAAGTGTCCTATAAGTTGGTGTTGGGAGTTTTCTTTCAAGTATTTAAAATTTACATTGATGTCCAATAAAAATTATTTTGTACTTGTTTCTCCTAGAGTTCAGAATCTCTTGAAGTCTGGTGCTTTGGCCAAGAAACCTGTGTGGTATGATGTTGTGGAGGCCTTTCCTCCTCTTGTAGAGACAAAAATCAACCGAAGAGCAGAACCAGGAAGAGCACCAAAAATTGTTTATCCTGAAGATGAGTTTAGAAAGTATGCAAACACATGTAATCACCTCAGCAGTTACCAAGTTATGTTTAAGATAATGTCTCAAGTATTCTAACTGTTGGATAATCCACAATGATCACTTGACCAGCAAATAATTTTCAAAAGACAGAAATTGTTTGTTTTAATGAGGAGTAGTAATCTAGCTAGGCCAAAACGAAAGAACGCAACACCCTGTCATTTCTACTGGGACCATATTGTTTTATCCAGCACCCTGTCACTTTTACTGGGACCATATCGATTTATCCAGCACCCTGTCACTTTAACTGGGACCATTTCATTTTATCCAGCACCCTGTCATTTCTACTGGGACCATTTCATTTTATCCAGCACCTTGTCATTTGTACTGGGACCATATTGTTTTATCCAGCACCCTGTCATTTCTACTGGGACCATTTTGTTTTATCCAGCACCTTGTCATTTGTACTGGGACCATATTGTTTTATCCAGCACACTGTCATTTCTACTTGGACCATATCGTTTTATCCAGCACCCTGTCATTTTTACTGGGACCATATCATTTTATCCAGCACCTTGTCATTTGTACTGGGACCATATCGTTTTATCCAGCACCCTGTCACTTTTACTTGGACCATATCATTTTATCCAGCACCCTGTCATTTTTACTGGGACCATATTGTTTTATTCAGCACTCTGTCATTTTTACTGGAACCATATCATTTTATCCAGCACCCTGTCATTTTTACTAAGACCGTATCACTTTATCCAGCACCCTGTCGTTTTCACTCAGTGCCTTGCCATTCTCTGACTGAGAGCCTCGGCCGTTGTCAAAATATAGGCAAAATGCAGAAAATTTTGATGTTTCAACTCAATATTCTTTAAGTTCTTGAGTACTTTTTGAAGAATTATTCGAAACATTGTAATTCTGTTGTCACATTTCTGGCTAAAACATAAGTTGGCTAAAACAATGAGGAGGTCAAATTAACAACTTTTAGTTCTGGATAAGAAAGAAACAGATAAGTATTTAAAGTTCTGATATGTTTAAAAGCTGTTTATCACTGACAGTTCCAGCAGCAAATTTAACAAGACCAACTCGTAATCCTAGGGTTGCAAGTTCAAGCACTGGTCAGGCCACTGTGTTGTGTCCTTGAGCAAAACATTTTATCCAACTTGTTCCAGTTGACTCAACTGTAAAAATGATTACCAGCTTCTGCTGTGGGATAATAAATTATTATTTTGTTTGCTAGTTTTTGAGGAATTAAATATGGGTAAAATTAATATTTGTTGCATATAACATAACATAATATATTAAGAAGAAGCAAAAAGCATCCAGACAGAATATCAAACTGATAAAACTTCAGTTGAATTAATCTAAATTTTATGTCTTTAAAGATATTAACTATTAGCTTCTCTTTTCAGCAAATTCCACCATAAATTTAAGATGAAGGAGCCGTTAAGCTTGTTTGAAGGAGTTGAAAACGCTAAACTAACCCCAGCTGACAGGTTAGTCTTGGAGTTTCAGTGCAGATTGATTTATTCATTTGATTACATGTTTTCCCCTTTTTTGACTAAAGTAGTCACAAAGAACAGGCAATAGCCATAGTACTGTTGAGAGGTACACCTGCCACCTGGCCTTTGGCTTAACATCCTTATTGGAGAAGACTTCAAGGTTGAATAGTTGCTGATGTTAAAGCAAAGGCATCACCTTTTCCTCAGCTATTTTAAGACCAGCTAGGAATCGATCCTGACACCTTATCAACAAGGCTTGCTAGACTATTTACATAGCTTAATTTCTAGTCATCTCTGACAAGTAAAGTTTGCCCATGGCAACTATTACTAGGTACTTAATCATTTTTATTATCTAACTAAGGAGGTTGTTGCAAATGATAATTACACACTAAACAAAAAAATGTGCATTTTACACTGATTGTTCACAAGAAGAGTTTAGTAGCTAAAAAAAAGCAAAATCCTTTCTCAAGCCAAAGTGGCTCAAAGGACTGGCACTTAGGAGTCTGGACAGGACACTAATCTATCGCAGGTCAGCTCCTAGCATAACTGGTACTCATTTATACAGCTGGAACAAAGTCAGGTAAAGTGTCTTACTCAAGGACACAACACAGCAGCCTACTGGGGCATGAACTCGCGACCCAAGGATTACAAACCAAACACACTAACTACCCAGCCACTTCACCGCCAACTAAGGAAGTTGTTGTGAATGATAATTGTGCTCAAAACAAAAAAGTACCCATTCAATTGAGGTTCAGAACATTAGTACAGTATATCAAATGAAGCAAAGGCAATGAATTCACCTAAAGAGCTCTGAATAAATAAACACTGCATTTTTTACAGTAGGCTGGCAAATCCTTCAACTTTCTAGGTTAATTGCCAGTGGTTGTTAAGCCATATTCTTAGCAGTCTAAGAAAGAGCTACAATTAACAAACAATTTACAGCTTATAAACTAATAATGCATTAGGGTAGTTTGACTGAATGTTTAGATTTGGCTTCAGTTTTTTTCAAGAATGCAACTTTGATTCTAATCGTAATCTAAATCATTGTTGTGTCAGTCTGTCACTTTAAGAGCAGTCTTATCTGCGTGGGTATGCTTGATGATTGCACAATGCAAGAGACACTTTTTTGAGACAGTAGTGGACAATTTTTTACTTCCCACACTGATACCAATCTACAGTACAAACTATTACTGAATTAAATTTATAAGAGTTTCCACTCTGTACTATTATTTTGCTCTGTAGTATTTGTTAGATTTAAAAGATTTGTCCATCTGTACCACTGTTCAACTCTACTATTATTGAGAACTCCAGAGCAGTGGTGTGTTTTTATGGGTATTGGGACTGGAGCAAAGGGAGGACAGAGGGGGAAAGAGGAGCAATGATGTAATTCAGAAACAGGGGGGGGATTCCCTCAGTTGGTAGAATCAATGAAGGCTCTCTGCTTTCCTGCATCTCCTCCCCCTGTCAATCTATCTACCTACATATCTATCTCCATTTGTCTATTTATCTATCAAGTATTTTGTTTGTTCAGCTTTGTTGAGAAGTGCCAGTCATTGGTTGCAGAGGGTAGAAATACAGAGGCTGCATTCGAGGAAGCTGCGCAACTATTTAAGCGAGGAAAGCTTGCACAAGAAAAGTCCATGGTGAGTAGAAAACTTTTGCTGAAGATTTTCATTACCTGCAGAAATCACAAGGTCCATCAAAATTCCAAAGAGGAATCAATTATCATCATATTGAGGCTGGGTGCTAATTAACTTTTCATGATTTTCAGTAAGTAAGTATAGAAACTTTGTTTGCTCAAACATAACAATAAAAAAAGGCTTAACAATTTTAACACTTCACTTAGGTTAATCATTTCACTCTCATGGAGATTGCTGCAGAAAGAATGTGTAGGATCCCAGCACTCTAGTAGGCTGTTGGACTATGATATTTCCATTGTAAGCCACTGAGGAAATGAAATATAATCAAGTTATCTCCATTACACTTCACTATGAGTGTCAAATTTCTTTCTTTTTTCTTTTTATTAGTTTTTTTGGGGGGAGGGAGTGGGTGCTAGCTAAGCTTTTTCCATTTTTGGGTGCGCACTTATTCGAGGTTAGCGCTAATTTGAGGTTGGGCAAAGTACTTCTGCCAATAAATTCAATACATGTATGAGCTTAAAACTAATAATATAATCTTAGGGGGTCTGGGGGAATGCTTCGACATATATTTTTGGCAGACAAATATTTTCTCTGCTTTGATTTATGATGATAATCAACAATAATTCTTCTCAGTTTCATCCATTAAATTACAGTAGGTTGCAAATTCATGTGGATTAACCAGCAAAACTTATCATCTGCCAACTAAAATAAGTTGCATGGAATTGTACTGTATATTTTATACTGCCCTGTATATTCTGATCACAACAACTCACTGGCTTTAGATAGAAGCATACTGCTGCATCTCTACAAACAAATAAAACATGCTTCATGCCTAAAAAGAGCACATTTTGTAAAAGCTTTTTTATATTAGGCCAAACAAAATAAAATCATTCTTTGGTTCCAGTCAACGGACCAACCAAAACCTTTTAGCACAAAATCAACAACCCTATAGCATTTTATTGCTTTTTTGCCATACAGTATTTTTGAAAATATATTTTCTTTCTTCCCCTCAAACATTCTTACTAATATTTAAATACACTGTTTGAAAGCTGAGACGCTGACTATGGAACTGGTTTTTATTCTATTTGAGTGGTATCTATAAAGAGATCTATAAACTAAAAAAATTCTAAAAAACAGAATAGAAAGCAAGATATAAAATAAAATAAAAATATATGAAATCCAACCAACCAACCCAATTTTTTCAAAATATGTGGCAGAAACCACAGATATTATTTTGTTTAGCCTTAATGATAACAATGATGATATTAACTATTTAAATACCATTGTGGTAAAAATTTGATGATGGTTTTGATAGGGTTGTAAGGTTAATAAATTTATTATTAAATGACATTGAATGTATGCTTTGATTTACTGTTTTTTCAGAATGAACAGAAAAAAGAAGAAAATGACAAAAAGCCCTTGCCAGACATCTTTACCCTCTTGACAGAGCAAGAAAAGGGAAGCTCAGAAAAAAACAGTTTACTCGACAAGCTAAACAAAGGAAAACAGGGTGACAAGCTTCTTTGACTTGCTATGGAAACCACAAATATGTAACACGAACCGTTAGCAGTGCTCAGAGCATGTTGTCTCCATAGTTTGAGTGCTCTGTGATTATTTTCCTAAATATTGGTACTGAGTTATTCTATAGACCCTGTGCATGAATGGTAGCGATTTACATATTCTTTTGTTTAATGCAACTAGTCTCGTTTTTCACAACATATTTTTTTGAAAGTTTAACTTAAGAACAAGGCTAGTTAAGTTGCACTAAACAAAAAAATGATTAAATCACCACCATTTATTATAGGCTCTATTTGTTTTTAATTTTATTGTAAAATATTCAGCTTTTAGTTAGGAGAGACAAACCCCTTTACCTCCAGTTAGTTATCAACATTTCACTTTTCATTTTATAGCACATAGAAAATAAGATGTTTGGTAATGAGAAAATGAGAATTGATCAGGCCAAACAAGATTTTCAGAAGTGTTTGGTAAACTTCGGATTTTCCGAAAATTTACCTAAGTGCACTATTTCAAGAAGAAACTTTTCATCCTTCACTCCGTGAAAAATGTTGTAAGAATAAATTTCAGTATACTGAAACAGACATCATTCAATGAGAAGATAATAGAACAGTACACGTATAAAATGAAAGACTCCAGGGCAGGGGGTACGAATTTTAAGTACAAGTACAAACGAGAGTTTAGAGACCTTAAGCTCCAGACGTCCCTGTTGCCACGGAGACCAACCGGAAATGAAATATCAATAGTTGGCGCGTACTTACACACGTCATGCTTTCTAATTCTGCAACAGTCACAACAATTGAAGTTGCGATAAAAACAAGAGAGAGGAGTTTACCGTGTAACACTACTTTGTGAAACTTGGTTCACATCATTGTTGCACACAAGTTTCAGCTAAAAGTTTCAACGCGTAACATTGGCTCTAACTGCTATATATATATATTAAGAATTCAGCTCGAAGAATAACAGCCCCCATCGGTCACACCTAGGGCGTGAGTGTGTTTCGCCCCATACAAACTAAATGATGCGTTTAGACAACAAAGACAAAGTTTTTGTTAAACATTAAGCAGTTCCCTTTAATTTTCAGTTTTGTCATTTAATTTGCCATCTAATTTGTCATCATACCATCACTAACTCGACAAAAATGATTAAAGTATTTTAAAACGAAGCTTTGCATTTTGCCAGAAAGGACTCTAAAGTTTAAATCAAAGTGTGTCACGGCTATACTGATTCCATCCACTCGTGTGCGAACAAAACCATCATGCTGTAGATTACAATATAAAGAAAAAGAAACGTGTTAGCACTAGTATTGAGATGATGTCATGCTTGACTCTAGACTTTAATAATGATAACAATTTACGGAGATTTTATGAATGATTGATATAATTACTTTTAGGTTAATTTTGAAAGAAATTGCCATTTTTGGTATTCTTAAAAACGTTGATAATTATAATAGTGTTAATAATGGTAGCTGTAGTAGTGCATTAATAATAATGGTAATAATCAGTACATGAAAGGACTTAGTAGCATAAAAAAGAAGGCCAAAAATTTTTTAAATCGATTTCTGGAAATTTTAATCTTACTAAAAAACACTTCTACTGAAACCTACAGTCTTCATCAGTGATGGTCACGTGGCAGTGAACTGTCGCGTGACAAACGCTGAAGGCCCGGTCCCAAATACCCGACAGCGAGAACCGGAGCTCCTCTCTTCCGTTCCTCGACGTTCTTCACGCGACAGTTAACTGCCACGTGACCATCACTGATGAAAACTGAAGGTTTCAGTCGAAACGTTTGTTTAGTTAGAAGATTCAAGTTTCCACAAAATTGGTTTTAAAATTTTGACTTAGTAAAATCCTATTTGGATGAGTGACAACATTAACTTTCGCGATAAAAAGAAAGTATTGAGAGAACAAGTTAAAACGGGATGAAGCGTTTCTTTTCCGTTTTTCAAAAGTCCTGCGCGCTACTGCCCTGAGGAAATGAACGCAAGCTGTGTCAAGCCATAGTTAATATTTATGGACTCGTCGGGAGGCGCCATGTTCGCCTTTTTCTTTTATTTTCTGGTCTTTTCGTGCACAAAATATAAAAGGTTTTCAAATGCAAATCAACAAGTAGCCAGTCAAAACATTCTCACTAATACCTGAAACAAAGAATGTGCAGGGCCATGGTTCGTTCAACATAAAACAAAGCATCATTGTACATTCTTCGTATTTCCCTTTTAAGGCTCGCCGGCTTTCCTCACGAGTCTGTATATATACACCTTTTCAAAAAAGAGTGATTTTTCGACATACGTAGTCAATAGTTAGGTGATGCACAGGCCACAAATGGCTATGAGAGTAGTCATGCATGCATACGAGATGTTATAAAACCGTTATTATAAAATGTGTTGTGTACAAACTGATCTGTTAAAAATGTTTTTTTTTAAACTTCAAAAAGTATCCCAAATTTTCGAACCCTTAACTGTGGTTCTTCTTCAGGGGAATAATGACATTTAAAATTCAAACCCTGGTGCTGGTCATTTATTTAGAGTCCCTAAGAGATTTCAAAAGTGGGACATATGCCCGTGGAAATTCAGCCCTTTCATTCGCACTATTCTTAGCCAAGCTGGAATGCAGAGGTTCTAAGAATAGTGTACGGCGGTTATTGTAATTGTGTTCATTGTTTTCAAGAATGCGGGCATAGCGTGGATGAATGTCGTGACTTGTTGTATGTGCACGGTACCGGACCAGTGATTCCCTACTCGCGGCGCGTGCCGGGTCGTGCTCCATTGAGCGCGAAGCCCAACATTTGCTTTCTCCAATATACGTGAATTCGCAATTCTTGCAGTCAACTTTGTACACAATTCAAGTTATACGGTCCTCTGGTGGTCGATCTTTAGGTTTCTTGAAAATTGAAGCAATTGTACGCACTGGTTTGAAGATCGTCTTCACGCCCGATTGTTGCAGAGCGCGTTTAACTTGGTCAGAAACTCCCTTCACGTACGGGATATAACAGCAAGACCCGTGTGTTCACGTTCGCCGCTAGGCGGATTAGATCTTGGTGCAGCAGCTTTCTCAATGAACTTAGCTGAATATCTGTTAATTTGTAGACTTTCCTGAACACGTTTCATCTCATCCATTTTGAGGGTATGGTTCGAAGGGTGTTCGCGCGGTGCATTAAGGTTATAATGACAGATCTTTTGTGCTGTGCAGTGTGATGTGATTCGTATGCCAGGTACTTGTTTGTGTGTGTGGCCTTACGGAAGACTTGCACTTCAACGTTACCGTTGGTACCATTTGAAGGGCATGCACGATTTTGTTTACGCCAGCTGTCAACCATGTCAATACCGTTTACTTGGGTAGCAATTGAAGAAGTTTCAGAGTTTGAAAAGTGCAACTGAACTAAACTATAACGATGCATCTAGAGCGCGTAGTAGAAATGATAGCAAAGAAGTCCCCTTTGCGTATTTAACTCGTTCTACTTAAAACATTTACATTGATTTTTGACGAGAGTTTTGATATTTGGTTTGAAAGTTGACATTATGGCAATATGACATCTCAAACAGTAGTTCGTCATTTTGTTTGAAGAGTTTCCTGCACTCAATTCCAATACAGCCCCTTGCGGCCAGAGATATGATTACCTAAAGACTATTGACTTTGTCGAAGAATCAGCCTTTTTTTAAAATAGGTGTACATATATTAACTATGGTCAAGCTAAGATGGCTTACCAAGCGGTAGTACGTTGTCTCCATAGTGGCCCTGATAGTTACCCGGAGGCGAGTAGCGACAAGTGACGAAAGTATGGGTCCAGTAGCTCTTTCTAATCTTCGCAATGCCGCAACCGACCTTAGCTGTTTTTTTTCCACACAACCTTTAAAAAGGGACACTTTAAACTTAGTTGTTTTATCTTTTGAGAGATTGTGAGAACATTAATTAATGTTGACAGTGGGCGTGACTTGAGATCTGAGGGGACCAGCGAGATCAAACAACCTAACCTCTCACGTGAATATAATAAGTGATGAATAACGGCACGTTGGAATGAACCGCACCTGCACGCCGTCGTCTTCGAAACTACAACATAAAAAAGCTTAATGTTGGAGTTCTTACGACTACGGGAACGATAAACAGAAAGTTTTCTCAATCTTCTTTTTTTCTTTACGCAGGGAACTTTAATCTTTTTCTGTTCACAAAACGTCACTAGGACAAAAGAGAGGGCAAACGAACCAGACATTGTCGAAAAGGGAAAGCAGAATTTCGTTTCTTTGCAAGCTGTCGTAGTCGCCATTACCGCCTCGTACCTTAAGCTCGCTAGTATTAACGGCAGGAATTGCATTTAATTCACGTGTTTCCTACTTGATCCAAGAAATTACTCTTAACATAAAATGAGGGGGGGGAGGGAAATAATAAGGCAGAGTAACCCCGTCCCCCTCCCCCTCCCATACGCTTCTCCATGAAGTTGAGGTTTGTTTGATTAGTGTTTCATTTATATAAATTGTTTTTTGTTTTAGTTTTTTGTAGTTCCTTTCACTTTTTTTACTGTATCTAACTTTGGTTTCTTACAATACAGGATACTAAACAAAAAATTCTTTTACATAGAATTAGAGGTTCTAAAGTACAAGTGTTTGGCGATGTAAACAGGGTCGAAAGAAAAACTATTTGGAAAGCTAGTTAGCTGGTACCTTTCTTTAATAGAAACTTCAAGCAAGACAGCCAAGGCCTATTCCGGGTTCTTAAGTTGACTTAAATCGCCTTAAGTCGCCTTAAATCGCACTTTTTCACCCCATTATTCCTTAAATCGTCTTAAGTTGCCTTAAGTCGCAATAAGTCGCTCTAAATCGCGGCGACTTAAGGACCTGGAGTAGGTCTCAGCCATATAACAAACACAGACAAGTAAGAAATCTGTTCTTTATGCCAATAAGTCGGTAATTCAATCGGCAAAGATTGTTAAGGAGGTTAAACAAAAGAAGGATAGAAAAACGAACCCTGACCTGTTGTCCGAGAGAGTTGGTTTTATAGAGTCTTCACTACTCTTGGGTAGTCGAAAAATCTAACAGGTTTAATTTTACAAGCCAATTATAGGACTCCGAGGACCTACGGTTTGTCGTCCTTTTCCGAGCTAGAAGGCGCGAAGGTCTAACCGTTTTCAGATGTTAGAGCAAAGGCAGCACCTTCTCTAACTAACTTGGCTAAGCAGGCGGCGGGTGAGTTGTAAGAACAATACGTTTTGTTGATCACAACAATTTTCACCCACTGCGACAAATTAAGTAATTCAATTAAACGCACCTGAGTAAAATGTCCGATTTGACCTCCTTTCGAGTTTCCCGGATTATCCCAATCATAGTCTTTTACTTCAGAGTACCTGCAGAACATCATATTTCTAGTAAATATTTATTCGGTCGTGCGGAAGTCGCTACATTTTTTGCACTTTGGCCGTGAAGCTGGCTTGGATACATTTTATGACCGAGTCAGGGGTTTTATGAGGTTTTTATACATCAGACCCGTAGGCAGGAGGAAAGGGGGTGCAATTGGTACGCTTACTTCCCCCTCCATCCCCCCCAAAAAACCCCACCCTCCCCATCCCACAGGTGGTGAAAGTTCACTTTTTGTTGACCAACTATTTGAAAAAGTAATGACTATCCTTTATGGGTTTTTTTTTATAATTGATTTTTAAGGTTGATTTTGTCTGCCTGTTTCACACTTAAGCCTTGGATAACCTTATTTTTTTGCACCCCCTGAGACTTACCTTCGGCGCTTGTTTGGTCAGTCTCCTCTTTGATTGCACCTTCCCGCAAAAAGGTCCTGATTACGGCCCTTTACATTATGTAATTTCATATACATGTTACAGTATTGTAAGATAAGAATCAAGGCATCGAATACGTGTATACTATTTTTAATCCGCGTATACCTATAATCGCTTATATAAAGGCATGCTACGCTAGCTTCGACTTTTTTTTAGAATTGTAGTAGATTATATCGTCTAAAGGTCTTTAAGTTTTTTTTAAAACAGCTATCTGGAGTTGAATTTATTTTATGCAGTCTTCGTTTTCCTGCGCATTCTATTTATCGGCCGCATTTTTGTGCAAGTTCGCATTTTTCCGGTCCGCATCCTTATTTCCCCAGTCTGCATTTGTCGAGTCCGCGTTCATATATATATATTTTTTACATACACCCCTTTTTTATGAAATTAGATAAATTAGTTATGCAACGGATCTTTGATCTTGGTTGGTTACTATAGAACATGCGGTTCCTCAAATTAGCGTTGTTGTTTCGAAACAAGGACTTGGGCGCAAATTATTTGATAAACACGGTCATATATAGCAAAATAGTTGTAATAGGCCTTTTGGAGCAAGTGATCACATGGTACATATAATGATATTCTGGTGGGCAAAGGAATGTCACAGACTCCAATGAGAAATATAAGACAAAGAAAAGTCACGCGTTCCTAGTTAGTTGTGCATTGTCTTGGTGTCTGTGACATTCCTTTGCCCACCAGAATATCACTATTTGTACCATGTAATCAATTGCTGCAAAAGGCCTGTTAAAATTATGAAAAAAGAACGACGTTTTTAGTTTTAATACGGAAGTAATGTGGTTTTACCAAGATTCCACCGCATCGCTGCACTTTTTAACCGTTCCTGCAGATGTTCCATAATAGTAAAGATTTTCTCCATAAAGGCCATTCGAGACAGAATGTGTAAGCTTGATGGGGTCTGAGATGCTGTTGGCAAGCTTCACACTCCAGTCCCGGGAGTCTTTTGCCAGATCCGCATCCCATATTAGGTTGGGCGTACTGTGCAGCCCCCTCTTCTCATTGTGGGATCCGAGACACTCAGTTGGGTTCACTGAAGTAAAACGAGAAGAGACGTAACTTTTTGCCCGTGCATTGTGGTGACGCATGATCGATAATAATGTTCGATGTTGTACGAATAACATAATAATGATATAACGATGATATTGTTAATTATGAGTAAATATTATGTAATCTAGTCAGACTGTTAGAATAACAAAATTTAAATCAAGTACTGAACCTCTTCAGATCGAATGTCGTCTGGTTAACCAGCCTTATACGAAGCTCAAAATTCCGCCATTTATACTCATGCCGAAAAAACGAAGCACAAGACTTCCCAAAATGTAGTTTACTTAGATCGGCAGTCGGAGCGTTGGTTTGAACGCAGAATCAAAAAAGTGAGGCTGTTCACTAGATTGTCTTGTCGATCTCCACGTCGTGTTTCTGCTTAAGGCGCAGGTACACCCAAATTTTGTTGGATAGTGAGGAAGTTGAAAAAGATATTTGAATAAAAAGAACATTGAGTAAAATCAGCAAACTGTCCCTCCTGGTAAGGGATTAGTACAGCTTTGGTTTGAGGACGGTTTGGCGAATTTGCATCAAGTGTTAACTTCAAAATTAACTTTTAAATGTTCCCAAAAAATCTTCAAGTTCAAAATTATCTTTAAAACCACCAATCTTCAAGAAAAAATAAATAAAACTTTAAAAACCTCATTCAAAAAATCTTAAAATATTCAAGCTGATTCTCCTCTATTCCATCTGTTTTAAGCGATGCGATTTTGTAGATTCAAATCATGGATGGAGATATTGAAAGAAACATGAGGAAAAAAGGCCACAAAGCGCGCTTTAGGTATACTCACGCCTTATGGTAAAAAGGCTTACTAAACAGGAGGGGGGGGGGTCACGCACCCCAGGACTTCCCCCCATCCCCCCTCCCCTCTCCGCCCTTGCTACATCCCTGGAAAATCCCAGCTTTAAGAGAAAAGGTGGCTTGTGGTCCAAACTCTCTCACTTTTGGGGTAGCTTATTGAGAGCAGTACTGCGCCGTCGCTCTCTGGCCGTTCTCGCGATTTGTCATGCAGTGTACATGACAGATCTCATTTTACTGAAGAAGGTTGTGCGGTACAGACAAAACATTATCGCTTAGTGCAAATTATTAAGTTTAGTGTTTAATTTAAATTTTATCTCTCTAATGATGATAAATTTAGAAACATTTGTAACAAAATCAAATAGATAATGGAGACAATGATGATGATGTTGATGATGATGAAAAAGTCAAGTGTGTAACGAATACGAGGCTATGGTTTTTTATTTCAATACTTAACTACTGATTTTCCCTGACTCGCCAATTTTATTTGATCAATGATTACGTCATTAATTAGTTTCCACACGTGGACAAAGATAGATATAGACATCAGTTTCATAGTACTAGTTTGACCAGTATTCCAGTTTATCCTACTGCTCAGCACATTTTATAGTTTCTAAGTTTTTGGACTACCTTTGGTTTTATATTATAAGAGTGCAAGCGGGAACCGATGTGTAAGTACAATCCATTTCTATTTGTTTTAAGTGATAATCTGAGTGCATATAGCCTTTAGTACATTTTTAGTCACGGTTTTGTACAAGAACGTATTGTATTAAGTCTAGCACGTGGCAACGCCTCTAGCCTGCGTAGCGACTGTTTTTTAATGGAGACGCGCGAGAGAAGAAAAGGCCTGGGGAGAGTACTCTACACAAAGTTATGTCATCACCTGGTTTGTTATCACAAACACGTGGGCTGTGGGTTGGTGGTCCGGCCAGATCAGCTTTATAATCAGTCTCATTTATTACGGCGTTTCATACGTTGAGTTCTAGATCGATTTCGCGTTCTACTGTCGTGTATTTATGAAAGAATTGGATGTGAGTTTTGAAAAAAA
>JAOBRD020729237.1:19709-31196 GCA_027575215.2 Hydrozoanthus sils
TTTGTTTTATATCATTTAAGTAATAATCAATTACTTTTGCTTTAAATCACACTGTTTACATAATTTTATGTCACAGTGGATTTTTTCTGAAATTCGTGTTTCCTAAAGCCAAGTTAGTGCCTTAGAACTTCTTTTAACAGAGCAAACCTTCCTTTTAATAATAAAGCGAAACTTTGTTTTATTAATAAAGCAATCTAGCAGTGAAGTGAGTCTATGGCCAGAAAGGTCAAAAGGACAAACGATGACTGGGCTAAATGTGGTGATGAAAGGGGTATACAAACTATTCCAACATGGCTACACACAATGAACTATACCAGCTTAAAGTCCATTCCTTGAGATCTAACACTGTAATAATGTGACAATTGTGTCATCAACTGCCCTCAGAAGTCACAACTGTTTATACCTGAAGGTGACTGAATTTTTTTTTCATTCATTCAAGATTTTGCTGAAAAAGCAGTCCAACTAACTGCTATGTCAGATTTGAATCAACAGCATAACAAAGATATAAAAATAACATCTAATGTCTTATATGTATGCATTATAACTGTTCTTTGAAAAACCATTTTAATTAATATCCTTAGCTTGTTATCTTGGCACAAGGCTGTGAGAGCTAATAGCCAGTTGTCAAAGTGATAAAGCTTTGCAGTAAAAATACATGTATATCAGGTTTCTGCCATGTCACTTATACAATATCCTTCAGATATAAACCTGAACTGAATATATATGGTTTGACCATAAAGCCAAAACAATTACAAATATGCATACTGACAATGGGAGAATTTATTATTTTGCCAGACTGCATCTAAAATCCAGGAACAGACAAAATCCCCATGTATATTTCTCTCTGACAATTTGAGATTATTATCTTGACATATAATCTTGATAAGACCCAAAATGTAGCAAGATAAAGCCCTCTTGGGCTAGGTTTGACTAAAACACAAGCTCACAAACTTTGGCTTTACCTCTTTATCAATGGCCTAGTGTGTCGCTTTGTTGACACTTGATAAATCACCAGTAAAAATAAGTGTCACAGGCTTCCAACTAACAAATTAGAAACATGTAATACAACCACGCACAAACCTGTTTGATAAAAAGAATTACTTTTAACTTAAATGTTAGAATATATCCAAAAGATTCTAACAAATATAAAAGCAAGTGTTTTCGTATGTAATTAGTTATTTTAAGCCTTGCTTCAGGTGAACTTGACCGTTAAAAAAACAAATTAATTTTGTTTCTACATAATTTTACATTATGTACTTGACAAATTCCAAATCAAAAATCAATCAAAACAGTATTTTTTTATTAATCCTGCAAGGAACATCATTTTCATAGGAAACAACTCTGCAGTTAACGTTGAGACATAAGCCAGAACACCAGCATAAGTCTCCGACTAAAAACTTATCAAAACAGACCCAAAGCGGCGACTACAATTAAACCTCTTAATACTGCATATATACAAACCTTCTTATTTGACATAGACAGAAAAATCTTTTAAGACTTTAATTAATCTAATTTTAAGTCATAAAAATAAAATGGGAAAAAATTGGTGTAGTATTGCTTAATGGATGACACCTTCGAAACGACTGCAATATTTGGGTACCGCATCTGTTTTTTTTTTTATTAAATTTGCTTTCAAAACAATCCAGTGTGCAAAGTCATTATTTTTCCGGAAGAAAAAAATACACAGCAATTAGCCAAAAAATCTGTAAGCAATCAGGCTGTGCAGGAAACATTTTTTACTGTTTCCATATCCGAACTCCTTCCTGGCTGTGACCAAAAAACTCGACCAAATTCTAGCTGTTTATTATGACTTGGATTAAAATTGCTTTGAAGAGCGCGACCACAAAAACCGCAAGGGAGTTATTACCAACCACCTATGTTAAGCTCGTTTCCATAAAATGATTAGAGATTCAATATTTTCAAACGCCCATCAGACAATCGTTTGCTTCTCTAATTACTCAAAACTTCATCGATATTAAAATGAATCAACGTTTTCACTGAAGTGTAAAGAAAATTATTAAGACGTGCATCTCTCGTTCGAACCTGATTGCTTAACGCCATTTTACGAGATCAATCACCATAAGCGTGAAAATGTTCGGCAGAACCACATTGTCATTCAATCATCCTTTAAATGCATTTTCTGTTCCTTAGGCTGATTCACACGAAGCTTAAAAAATTGTCCTGAATCTAATAACAGATGTCATTTCTTACCATATTTGCCGGATAAATGAAGAGCCAAAATAAAACAAAATTTAGGTCCAGTAATCTCTGTGTCTAATGTAAACAGCACACAACTCGCGTTGTTCTAAGGAAACACATATTAAACCAAACTGTTACTTTGAAATAGCACTACATGAACATATGTTAATAACACCATGTTTGCTCAGCTCCAGGATTTCGCCCAAAACGTCAGTGACTAGTGTTTTCTGAAGTGATGTTGATTCACTTCACTGGCTTCGATCAAAACTTAGCTACCGAGACGGCACGAAATGTTTCTGTTCTGCTAATTCACTACACATTTCCTGCGCTTCGTGGCCAATATACACGTAGTCAAATACAAACCTCTTTGCTTTGAAAGTGATACATCCTAACATGTTAGCCAATATCGCCGTTTCCAGGAGTCACTGTCAAGAAAACATTGGCTTGGCTGGTTTTTTACACAACTCAAACCTCAGTCCCCACACCAGGACCACTGCTGGAAATACAAAGTATTGAACGACACGGCTGTCCGCAAACCTATCCAAACTTCATTTCCACATCTCAAATCCTGAACAGTAAATGATTTGGCACATACAAACAAACAGCTCTCAGACCTTTTAGTTGCAAATTTCTGTAAACCTTGTTCGTGGATCCTCGTATGGAAAATTTACATTCGCCAAATGCCGATTTGAGCCGATTTCAAATATTTCGATCCCGGTGCATCCTGGGAGCCTTGCGAGATCCTCCACGGCGAATTACTGATTTTAAAATACAGAGATGCCAACCTTCGAACTTCAAAATGCGGAAGAATTTTTGAGGGCTAGAAATTGTGTACTGTTCACATTGCCTTACATCATATCTCCCATGCAGCCTTTCCATACATGAAAATACAACTGTTTGGATAATGCTTCTCAAACTATATCACGTATGGAAGCCGAATACAGGATAGAATTGAAAAAATCAAAACATTGCTTATGTTAGTTATGTTGCATTGTCTTTCATGAGTCATTAATAAACGAACAGCATATTGTTGTTGTATACTTTTTGTTTATTACCTAAATTTTCTTTTAAAATGGGGGAGATTTCTGTAAAATGCAGGAGAGCGGGAGATCAAGTGAAAATGCGTAAGTCTCCCACAAAATGCGGTAGAGTTGGCATCTCTGAATAACACAAAAAACCCACCAACAAATCAACTTCGCTAGATAAAACGAACTGCCTGCTATCTTGTATCCTTGACTTTGAGTAACCCTTGACTCCTAAGTCTATAAATCACAATGGTACATTTGTGTTTTTCGAGTCATTTGCTTTGAGCATCTATTTCGTTCATATCATATCAGTTTATGGTCTCTCAAAACCAGCGTAATATTAGGATGTTTTAAAATAAAGACATAATCGATAAGCTGTGGTTTTTTGGTGAAAACGGGGAAAAGCTTTGCAATACTTATATCATCTACCGAAATACCTGGTTCTGGTATTTTATTTTACTACGTGACACGACAATTTACAAACTAGGGATCAGTTATAAATTAACAAACATGGTAGCCAAAGCCGTTAAAGAACGGCCTTTTCTGGTGACCCGAAGTTACTGATAGGATACACGGACAAAACTGGACATTGCATCAAACCAACGCAATGGGAAAAAGCAAACTCAGCTCTCTTTGAAATGCCGAACCTTGCCGGCGTTTATAATACAAACAATATCTGTATTTTGATAGTACCAGATTGTGAATGGCGACTTACCAACTCTGAGTGGCTGCCCCCCATATTGGCAAATCATTTTGTTCGCATCTACCCGTAGTGGACATTCAAATGTCCAGCTTTTTGTGACTGTGTTTGCTGCAAAACTAACAAAAGTTTTACACTTCAAGGAATTTTTGTGGAGCAATTTGAAACAACTTTGTGGTTGCATATATCATAAAGCTCTGTTCCGCTCGCGTCGACTCTCAATTCCGCTGGTATCGTGAGGTGGACCGATCGCACACAGAAAATTTGACACCCGGAAGGATATTGGTCATTCTGACACTCGATACGACCGGGTCAATGTATTTCAATTAACAACCATTAAATGATTTAGCATTACTTTTCATATTCAAATTTGACATTAAGAAGTTTGAAACTGCTTGCCAAAAATTATTATTGATTGAGTAGCTCTAAATGCCGCGCGCAACGTACGTTTTCGGGACGAAAGTCTCTCTACAGAACAATGACTTGCTTAAGTTAATAATGCAGTGGAGATTATAAGGTGTCTCTAACTAAAAAGAGGTAAAGTTCTTGCAAAACATCAAGAGTTAGAGAACACTAATAAACGATCTTACTGATCTTGTACCAGTCCGACAATCGTGACATAGCCTTATTCGCTCTTAACAGGTTACGAGAAAAAAATTTCGGCTCTTGCTCTTCACATGGAAAACACACTTTTTCTCTATGACTTTAAAAAGTACGCGTTTATTAAACACTTAAACACAGTCGACAACAGGCGATGCCGAGTAGAATTTAGTTGCCAGAGGGGAGATGAAGGCGACAAGTGGGTGGCAAAGAGAGTTAAATACCGTGAAACCCCTTAGGGGCCGAGAGGTCTAACAGCGCTTAACCAAAACGAAATGACAAAGACAACTTGCCTTCTGAGTTCCGAAATAAAATAGCGTGCTGACAGTGATGACGATCAAACACAGTGCCATGCAACGTTCCTACAGAACCTGCCAACAAATTGAGTTTTGCGCCGTGAATGCCGCCAGAACCCTTTTAGACAAGAACGCGCGTGCGTAGATGGCCGTAGATGTGCGTGCCTTTCTGAAAGCAATCAAAGTCCCCGTCAGGTACATTTTTTTGATAAAAAAACATTTTGACAAGAACTGTCGAGGCTGAAAAAACCCCGATATCGGTAGAAAACATAACTCACATATACTAATCTTTGGGCTTTCGCGTGGATAAAACAAGATAAAAAGTTAAAATCTATAAAAAGTTTTACGGTTTATACGCGTCAAAATTATTATAAAATGTACATTGACGTGTGGAAGGCTTCATCAGAATGATAAGAAGATAAAAATACTAGCGGATAAAAGTGAAACGAAACTAAATTAGCATAAGCTATAAAAGAATGAAGAAAGCTATTGTTCGTGTGCTAAAAGAGAAAGTACAATAGAACAGTAATTCATGGGTAAAATTTTCCTCAATTAATTGTTTCCAAGTAACACTAAGTTTGTAAGAATCGTCTCTATTAAAATTGTTTGGATGTTTTTGAATTTCAATACTTTCTTTGACTAATCGTGGTAAATATTTTTCTGTTTTGGCGATTACTTGAGTGTTTTCAAAGTTAATGTTGTGGCCAGGGTTAAAATGAATATGTTCAGCGACGGCAGAGAGATGATGTTGGCCGTTGTGTGTGTGTCTCTTGTGTTCTTGTAATCTGCACTAGATCGTGCGCCCAGTCTGGCCAATATAACATTTGCCGCAATCACATTTAACACAACAGATACCTTCTGTTTCAAATTTTGGGAGAGGTTCTTATAGGTCTGAAGGCGCTGACTGACTTTGCTAAGAGTGTTGAAACCTACACGTATTTTGTTTTTATTGAGTAATTTGGCGATTCGGTCTGTAGTTCCTGCAATGTACGGGAGGCAAGCAAAGTTGAGTGGTCGGTCGTTGTTAAACTGTAAAATGCTCGCGCAAGCTACACTCCGAATGACAAGAATTGTCTTCTAAGAAAACACTGAATTAAAACACTATTTCGTGTATATAGCATGTGTCCGTGTAAGATCGTTTTAGGAACATTTGAGCCTAAACTCCTTCAAGAACATCAAGGTGTGAGTCCCGTATTCTGATGTCAAAAGTTGTAAATAATAAAGAGTGCCAGTGACTGAAAGAAAGCTAATCACCTCTGTTTAACTCCATTCTATCTTAAGGGGCTAAAAATAAATTCAGCTACATTCTGCTTTTTAAATTCGTGATCCGTATATTGATCGACAGAAAAAATACACTGAATTGAGATAAACATTTTCCTGGTCCTTTCCAAAAGCGGCTAAAATATCGAGTAGTTTCTGTCTATTACTATTTGGTGTACACACAGAGACGCACTATGATCGGCTAACGAAAATTCTATTTTTATCTTAGGTGACGCGGAAATCGAGGTTGTTCCTCCCTGCAGCTCATGCGCACACGTACACGGCTCTATAATGCTTCCCAACGTCGTCCCCAGGGCTATTCCCTAAACATAGAAAAAAAAACTGGGAACGAGGTTGTAAGCTGCCATCTCATAGCCTCGACCTAATGCTCGTTGGCATTTAAAAGTCCTTATCAAGTCAAACGATGCAGCGCAAAGATTAATCACACAGTTTGAACAGAGTGATTTAATGTTTGACGCCATATATCTCGTAAACTGTTGGTTTGTTCACAAAGGCTTGAGAAATAACCAAAATTTTAAAAGTTTCCATTTTCTCACTCGGGGAATTAGTGCTGGATGGTCTGACTCCGGCTGCGATGTTTTAAATGTAATGTGCCACTCCCGGAAGGGAAGATACTCAGTACATTTTGTCTGCGATAGAGGATGTGTCGTTTTTCTAGAGTATCATTTTTAGGGCCTTTTTCTAGCGCCAGGTATCGAAGATGGGCCGTTTTCAGTTCTAGAACTGGTCTGATCAGAAGAGCGTGTATACATATTTCATAAACTAATTATATTTGCTGACCTTTTTGACGTGTTGTAAAAACTGAAGTTTTTTTTCTCCTTTAAAAGATACAGTAAACATCCGCATATAAGAACACATGGATTAAGAACTGGCATCAGGTTGAAATTTTGCAAATAAAGCATCATTTTTATACCAACAAAACCATCCCTGAAACATAACTGTTCTTATATAATGGAGAAGGCATAAAAAATAACAGAACATGTATGCCTGCTGCCAGACAACTACAGCCCTTCAGTTATGCTGTCGTGTATTTGTTTTGGGCTTTTGTTTTCATCTAGTACTAAGGCTGATTTCGAATTCCTTTATGTGGGCTAATTACTACATTAACGTCGATTTCTTTTATTATTTTCCCAAAAACACGCTAGTTAAATCTCAAGCAATATTTTTGAATAGTTACAGTTCTGTATTCCAAAAACAAAATTTATGAACGATTTAAGAACATCTTGAGGCTGATTTTTCACTAAGTACCCAATAAATAAGAACCTAACCTCAAAAATCGTGTGTTCTTATATGCAGGTGTTTACTGTATTACTTTTATAATTTAACTTTCCTCTGATCCGACCACTTTAACTTTTAGAGTCTGCGACGAAAGTATGTTTTACCAATTGCTAATCCTTGGATCGGGTGCACATTTCAAAGTTCTTCTCTAAAGCAGGGTATCATTTGGAGAAAAAGTTCTAGATCGGTTAACTTTTTAAAGGAAGGCAAGCACATCCCGAATAACTATATATACTGCATGCGAAGGGGACAGAAATAGCATTCCACTGAACAGTACTTAGAGAACGACGGCCGCAAAGGTTTATGCTGGAAGTAATCATTTCAACCCACCAGCGAAGGTTGTATGCAAGGAGGGTTATTATCTAGTCAGGCAGTTGGGACCGAAGATTCTACCAGGCTTGTAAAGGGGCTTTGGAAACCGAAACAAGATGACAAAAACACAACAGAATTCTTAACGATAGCACAAATGCGGGTCAACCGGTCATGCATGCCAACGCAACAACCGAAGTTTAAAAAAATGCTCGAGTCATTCAGTCTCCGACGTCATAGACAATAACCCGAGCCATGCACGACCCCGCTAAAAATACAAGACATCATGCAAATCGTACTCGTACATACCCGGCAAAACTAGTTAGGCGTACATTAATTAAAGTTTAAATTTTCAAATTAAAAGACAGATTGGCTGTTCGGTAAGAAAAGTAAATTTATACTGCAAAAACATTTTGAAGAAAAATTTAAAAACGAAGATCCTACAAAATCGGTTTGTTTACGTTCTCCAGTAACCAAATAGTTTTAGCGCCGAGTTATTTTTAGCCTGAAAATCGCGTGACATGACATTAGATAATATTATAGATCTTATCGCATATCATGATCAAAACAAGAGGGGCCTGGAGTCTAAAATTAGAACCTTCGATGGTGTGAGGCAGATTTCGTGCACTACTCAGTATTTCCTGTTGAAGTAAACAAGAACTTCTTAATCCAAAATAATAATCTTTAACAATCAAATGATAGATAAGCAAAGTTGCCGCCAATTAAAACTTCTTATTCATTCAAAAATTTTGGCCTACATGCCACAGCAATTACGAATGTGTATACACCACTGGAAGGCACAACGCTTCTCTACAAAACGAGTAACATTTTACCTCTCGTGAATTGTAATACGCGTCGTAAATTGTAATACCTTTTGCCGTGAATTGTGAAACGCGTCGTGAATTGTAATACTTGTCGTAAATTGTAATACGCGTCGATAATTGTAAACGTGTCGTGAACTGTAATACTCGTCTTGAATTGTAATATGCATCGTGAATTGTAATACTCGTCGTGAATTGTAATACGCGTCGTGAATTGTGATACGCGTCGTGAATTTAATACGCAACGTGAATTGTAATACTCGTCGTGAATTGTAGCACGCGTCGTGAATTGTAATAACTTTTGTCGTGAATTGTAATACGTGTCGTAAATTGTAATACCTATCGTAAAATGTGATAACATACCTGCCGTGAATTGGAATAACACATTGTACATAGTGAAATGAAATAATTTCAATTGTCGTGAATTGTAAATTCATTTGGTGAGATTTGTAGTAAAACTCAAAAGCTTGTTTCTTTTTTCTCAGTTGCATATAATCTATTTAGCTTTCCTCATTTGCTCGCGATATCCAACTGAAAACGCGAATAACTGGGTTTAGCAAAAATTATAAAGGAAATGTTTTTCGCAAAACGTATCAGTATAGCACAAAATAGCAATTTGATACAAGAAAAACAATATTTGAAAATTAGTGATGGGATTTCATTTGTGGGTAGGGATTTCTACAATGAGTTGTACTGTGTCTTCATGATTCAGACAGATTAAATGTTATACAATCTCGAACACGAATTGAGAAGTACATATTCAGGCCTATTACAACTAGAATTCTGGGTGTGTGTTAATCCCCAATTAATCTTGCCTCGTCTTTTTTGTGCAACGATTAAGCAAAATGTCTGATATTTGGATAATCGTGCTTCAAATACACTTTGTGGTTTAATAAATGGTTCAATAATTTTGTATTCAGACTCGTTGATGATCATAGTTAAACTCAACAACTCATCTATAGTGTTCAAAAGCAACACCAGCAATTCAAAGTCAGTTACTTATTATAGGTAATCGAAAAAAAATCACGCGTCTTTTGGCCTAACTCGAACTAATTGCCTGACCGTAGGGAGGGCAATTCTTTCAGAATTAGGCCAAAAGATAAGTGATTTTATTCGAAATTTGACGAGGGCTTATTCGATTACTTTTTAATAATCTAGCAGACAAATGATTACTTTCCTTTTTTTAGTTTTTCAAGACTTCGCGCGCGCGAAAATTCGTTTTGTCAACACGCCATCTTGATTTTTGCTCGCGTAACAAACTAGTTGCCATGGAAAGTTTGTAATTGCCCATGTGAAATTTCAAACGGAGGGCAATTACAAATAAAATGGAGGGCGAATTCCGCCTATAATTTGTCTGGTACGTTATTATAAATACAATAATTCAACTGTTAGAGGTTGCCGCCGCAATTATTGGAGACGTTAACTTTGACTAAGTTTCGAAACAGATCAACTTTGTATATTTTAATAAGGGCACAGGTTACCAAAATGTGTTAACAATGACAAACCATCCAAGGCCCTCGAAAGCCAACTGAAACTATGCGTTGCGCCACTTTGGATGATTTATAATTTCTTTTATTGTCAAAACCATGCAAGAGTTTATGACCGAAACTGCATGTCTTAAAAGTTTGCGAACACTATAACTACCAATCGGGTAGTACACACGGGGAAGCCTTACTTTTAAATTTCTAACACACTGTTGGAACCGATGAGTAGATACGTAAAACAGATTGTGATAACACTAGACAGGTAATGCGGCCGGGAGCATTTGTTTGATTCTTCAATTTTCCCGTAATAAACAGTCAATTCTCGATAATTCGAACCCTCATTAACTCGAACCTCGAACCAAAACTAATCATTTACCGTCGTATTACAATCGGAAACTTGAATTCCCGATAATTCGAACATTTTCCACTTTTCTTGAAGGTTCGAGAAACCGGAAGTCAACTGTACATAATAATGGGGTATTTTTGAAACTCAACTCTTTCTCCTGGTGGTACACCTTAAAACTGGACTCTTAATGTCTCGCTTTCTTAGCCAGTCTGCGAGCAGTTATTTCTTCCACAGCGGTTTTCAAAATTTGTTCCCAGTTTTCTGAGCGTCTCATCTCCTTGTTACGAGTTGGCATCTCCTCTAAGGCAGCCACTCGTGGATCTTGTTTTACTGGTATCCCAGCAGCCTTCACGGCCTCGGGAAACTTCGCAGGGTCCGCACAAGCCATACAAACTGTGGGAACGGCTGTTTCCGCAGGACTAAAATGAAGACGCAACGTTTTATCATTGGTTTGCATTCGTAAATAACAAAGAACATTGTTAACAGTTTGTCACGACAAACGTTCTCCATCCACATATAACTACTTAAAAACTCAAATTTCACAAATTTCAAAAAAATGCAATAAACCTTACACTGTATCCTGTCTGTTTGGCTGCAATGTCCATGCTTGATGTATGAGGATCCTGCTTTGTCTCTCATTCAGAGTTAGTGAGACCGCCACAGCTGTCAGGATCCTACCTTATACCTGTCTTTTTTAGCCAGTGTAATTACCATGGCTGTGTGCGGATGCCATCCTATTTGTCACTCATGATCAGAGCCAAGGTGACTGCCACAGCTGTGTGAGGATAATATCTTACCTGCTATTCCGGGCCTAGCTGATTGCAACAGCTGCTGGGTGCGAATCCTATCTCAATGTAACTACCGTTCACAGCCAAGGTGACTACCACAGCTGCGCAAGGACGCAATCCTATCTACTATTATTTACCAAGGTAACTGCCACAGCTGGGTGAGGATCCCACCCTACTTGCCATTCAGAACCAAGGTAACTTCCACAACTGGGTGACGATGTCATCCTTCTTGCCATTCAGAACCAAGGTAACTGCCACAGCTAGTTGAGGATCCCATCTTAGTTGCCATTCAGAACCAAGGTAACTGCCACAGTTAGGTGAGGATCCCATCCTACCTGCCATTCAGAACCAAGGTAACTG
>JAOBRD020729238.1:0-14240 GCA_027575215.2 Hydrozoanthus sils
AAGTCGAAGTTTGAAAATAAAAGTCGAAGTTTGAAAATAAAAGTCGAAGTTTGAAAATAAAAGTCGAAGTTTGAAAAATAAAAGTCAAAGTTTGAAAATAAAAGTCGAAGTTTGAAAATAAAACTGAATGTTTGAAAATAAAAGTTTACGTTTAAGAATATAAAAAGTCGAAGTTGAAAATAAAAGTCGAAGTTTGAAAATAAAGAAGTATGTCCCTTCAGGGCCACCGTAGATGTCAATTGACATATGTAAATTTTTTTTAAAAAGCGTTGTAATACGAGCACCACTGTTCGATTGGCAATTTTTTTGTCTTCCCTAAGAACAACGGTTGTGCAGGATAAATGTTCTGCAGTACATGTGTCACTTAGTCTGAGAACACAATACCACACATACCACTTTTCCCTTTTTGTGAGACTTACCTGGTGTATTCTACCCGGATAATTTGATCACAGTTTTCCTGAAACATGTAGCGAACCATCTTTGACTAATAACAAAAAAGGCCAGCAACTGATGGCAAAAACAAGCAAATTAAACCAGCAAGTCGATCTCCACTCGGCACTCTTTGACGTTGTCATCATTGATGTGACAGTAACAAAGTGCAGTAAACATGCACATGTTCTTTCATGACTTTCAATTTCATGGCTCCAAAAAACTTGTTTTGATTGTACTATTAAATCGCATTGTAAGCTCGACTAATGAGCGGCGAGCTGACTGCAGCGTGCAACACCTCGCTCGAACGTGCTCACCGGACCGCGAATGTCCTGGGAACAAGTTAACCTGAGTAACCTAGCTCGGTGAAATAAAGAGGCGCCTTTGATGTTCCAATTCAAAAAGCTATGTCGGTTTTATAGGGTTTAGTACACTTTTTCTCGTGTTACTTGATTTTCAATTTGAGTCAAAAATGGTTTTCTTTGTTGTTCTGAATGGAAGAACAAGAATAGCATAAACGCATTAAGTACATTAGTATCTATGTACACAGATACTATTCATCTACTGTGTCCAATGAAATATTCTCTCAAGCAGTTAACATAGGTTGTACATAGATACTATTTACCTATTATGTCCAATTCTAAAGAGCTACGTTTTCCCTATTTTTGGTCCAAAACAAATTTGATATCAGTCAACGTTAACAGCTACATTTTTATCCACTCTGAAAAATTTTATAAAATTGTTGTACGTCAAATTGACGTATGTAAAATTTTATAAAGAGCTCCCCTCTTGGAAAAGCCAACAGCTTCTAGGGGACTCCCTGCTAAGAATGTCTTTCCCTCTTTGCTTTTTAAATTTATATGTATATTGTACATCTTTCTTGGCAAACAATAAAAAAATGAAATTAAAAAAAGTGAAATGCTGGTTGTGAGAGCAGATGGCGATCTCTCCAAAGGAATATACGTTGATGATCCGGCGGGAACGATTACGGACGTCGACGCCAACCAATTTTCAAAGCTTTACGGTAAGTACAATGTATAATTTTCGGAAAAAACTCACGTTTTCGCCAATAGTTTCTAAATTCAACTTATTTGGTAACATTGAGGAACGATCTAAGGCTCTAACATTTATTTAAAGAAGCGCCTACCACGCTTTCAAACTGCCCATCAATCTGTAAACAAGCCTCGTTTGTCCATTTGTTTGGACTTCATGATAATAAATCACTTCAGAAATATTTTTTTACAAACTGTATTTTTGTTTAATCTGTAGGGACATGTGGAAAAAGCCTAAAAATAAACCAGTGGGTTGCTGTTGCATACGATGACTTGTTTTACTTGGGTAAAATGATGCCCATTCCAAGCCCAGAGGAAGTTCAAGTGACTTTCTTTACTTGCAAGAAATCCATTTACAAGTGGCCCAAATGTGGACAAAGTATTAAGTGCCAAATTCATCTTCTGTTCAGACCCTAATGTTCAGAAGGTTGGCACTTACTTTGTCCTAAATGACAGAGCATTCATCGAGGCCAAATACAAAGAACATCACAGCAAAGTCTGTTAGAACCGCACAAATTGTAACTACTGTATGAATTAACTCAACATCGTCAGCAATATCTTGGAAACAACAACAGTATCACCCTTTTATTTAATTATGTAATGAAGGCATTTTTAAAGCTAGTGATGTGGACTCATTCACTAAGTAGAAAAAAGTTTTCTTAGTTAAGAAAGTATGGAAAGTTTTGAATACAAAATTTTATATTATTTTATATCGATGCAGTCACATATGAGCAGTTTTAGATCTTATCATTCATATCAGTTATCTTCAAGCAATTTCTATAATAAAGAACTGGACAATTGTTAGTGGTTTTCAAGCTTTATTGGCACGATATAAAAAGTTTTTACATATTGCAAAAGCATTCTAAGAAATAACTAGTTCAAATTACACTAATTGGTAACTAGTTCAAATTACACTGATTGTCAAATACACATTATCTAATAGAAAAAAAAGAACAATATGAAAAAGTTATCCTGTGTATAACACTATGATTTACATAAATATTTGTTGTTTAAGATAGATCATATTTCTGTTTCAATGGTGTTTTTTCTTTTTGTTAAACATTTGTGAATATAGTTTGCAATGTGAATCGTCGAAATTCTGTGAGCTGATGTAAATAGCATGGTTAGTGCTTTGGATTGATTATCTCGATTGAAATCCAGTACCTTTGCTATCCATTTAAAGAAAATTTCCTGTAAATCGACATATAAACTGCATCTAAAAAGTAAATGAACTTCGTCTTCTATTTCATCGTTTTTGCAAAATTTGTATATACGTTTTTCTCGGGGAAGTATTGGTCTGCAATATCTTACAATTATTATGGAGTGAATTATTTTATTTAGTGATACTTCTAGCGCTAACAGACTCATCACAACATCCATATTCCCTGTTTGGTAAGTGTTTCATTTTGAATTTTCTACTTTTTGTTTGAATTTATTTATTTGAACAATAATTGTTCATGCCCATGGATTATTGGTGCAGGTTAGACTGTACACTTAGGTTTACACCCCAGCAAAAACCAGGCACCATTATTTTCATGGGCTTTTATATGCTATGAAAAAGACCTAAAACGTTTCGTTGGCATATGCCAAGAAATGTTTTGTACCCAAATTCATTATATAGGCATTGATATGCCATGAAAAGGCCATGCAACATTTCATGAGCATGCTTTTCATGGCCAATATTATGCCATGAAAATGCATTAGCCATCTCAAGGGCATTCTTTTCATGGGCATTAGTATGCCATAAAACTTTTCATGCCCAAGTTTTTCATAGGCATTCTAAACATGCCATGAATAGGCCACGAAACTTTTCATGGTGCCACGAGAAATTTCATATTAAGGGAAAATCATATAAATCGTATTTTCGAGTTTGGCAGTCCATGAAAAACCCATGAATAGCAAACCCATAAAATATTTCCCATTTTATTTCATTGGATTTTCAGTGTCATTAAAAAATCGTGGAAAAAAAATTCATGGCTTTTTCATGGATGTTACACAAGGGCTGTGGTGCCCAGATTTTTTTCATGGCCATGAGAAATTCCATATTAATGGCATTTTAATGGCTTTTCTGATGGATTTTTAATGTGCCTTTCATGGATTTTTAAGGGTTTATGTACTTCCAAAACCCCATGAAAATGCAATGAAAACCCTTTGAATTTCTTGTGAATTTCCCATAAAAAAATATACTGGATTTTCATGGGTTTTCAGTTAGTAGTGTCCCCTCTCTATATTCTTCCCTAGAGGTGAGCTGTCAGGCAAACGCCTCCATGAGCTGGACCAACATAGTTCAGGCTATAGTTGGTATGCATAAGTTTTTTGTTACTTAATTAATATGTAGCAACTTATTTTATATACTCAAACAGCTGGCTATCTAAACAAGATTCAAGTCAAATTTACTAATTGATTCAAAACTGTTCCTTTTGAGTAACAATCATGTTCTGACCTGAATAAAGTAGAATTTGTGCTTTCAAAGGAGAAAATGTGAAAAATATTTTGTGCTGCCTAAATACTTTATAATCATGATTCACTAGCTAGAGTAGATGTCTGTGTGGCAAATGATAGTATACCAAACTGTTAAACAGCACCGATCATAGATGTATCAAACTGTAAAACAGTTCCAAAGCAGGGCAAAATGTTTTCTGGAGCCTGACTTTGTAGAGTGAGCTGCCTGTGCTGGAGCACATTATAAAATTAATTTACGTGGACTCTTGTATAAAATATCAAAGTAAGATCACAATTTTCCCAGCTAAAAATTGGAAACATCTATTTTTTTTTGTCAAAATTACCCCCCCCCCCGAGTTTGCCAACAAGAAACGTCAATCAGCTTACGTTTGGGAAAGGGTCGGGGGCAGCAATTCCTTCGCTAGCTACAGCACCGTGTGAAAGAATTATTCATAGAGTCATTTTTCAACACATACTGCACAGTTACATTGAAGCATCTATATTATCATTGTGAGTGTGTTTACTTTTCTTTTATTTTAACGCTTTTTTAAATTTTGCAATGGTGGCCAAATTGACAAAAGAGCCTAAACCCAGGAAGAAAAATGGTGAGCAAGCAGCTGTCAACAAAAGCCCCACAAATATTTCCAGAAGTGTATTTAAACAGACATTGCGTGTCAAGTGCGACACCCTAATTCATTACAAATTAGCAAAAAATTCGGTAACGATCTTTGGCAAAATCAGCTTATTTTATGTATTGTTTGTGAGAAAAACTGACGGCCATGAGTGTAAAATATATAGATAATTTGCATAGTACTAAAAATGGGAAAAAACTGTGTTTATTGAATTGAATTGCCGGACTATTGTTGTATAATTATAGCAATGATACTGGGCATCAAAAACTTTTTCATGTGAAGTATATATATATTTTCAAAATGTGTATATTTTCTTCAAATTAACTTATATAGTTGTTTTTCTTTAAGGGAAAAAAAGAGAAGAAACGGTTACCGGGCAAGAAGGCAGCCTCCAGTTATATACTAAGAGATCAGTTGTAACATAAGTGTATATATACAATGAGAAGACAATTTTTAAAATTACTTACTCTGAAGAACTGCGATTTCTGAATTTAAATATTTGAAAATAATGAGTTGTAACTTGTTTTTATGTGTTTTATTTAGGTTTTCACCCCCAATCGAAGAGCTTAAAGATTTCGAAGACGACATGTTAAAGATGATCCAGTCCGTAAAGTTCCAAAAGTAAACAGCCCCTTCCTTAACAAGCTAAAAGAAGACACCGACGCCATCAAAACTAAACCTAAGCTACTAATCGCCGCCGACAAAACCACGAACTTTTACAAGCTAGAACCATCTACGTACAATGACCTGCTAGAAAAGAACGTAACGAAATCCTACGAAAAGCGCAACTTGAAACAACATAACCGAGCTCTCTGATAGACAGTCATATAGTGCCTGCCTGACTATAGTTAGTGTATGGAAGTTCTTGGGTTCAATTCCCACCTGGAATTTGTTTTTAATATGGTGTTTGTTTGAGTATGACATTTAATAGAGGTTATTTAGTTGGTTTATAACGTTTTTCAAAACTTTTAATAAAAATTAATATTACAATTAAGTTTATGATAACATTTCTAAGCAAATTGCAGTACAACAGTTGGTTATTATGGTACATCATAATAGTTTATATATACATGTTACTGTTAATAAAGGAAATGTTTTTTACCAAATGATGTACTGTTTGTTGTTTTTCATGTTCTTATTTTACATAGACATTATGTTCTTTTACACAGACATTATATAAAACTACTTGAATGTTTTGAAAACACTGTTTGATTTGCATGTAAATTTACAGAAGAATTTGTAAGTATATATAAACAATGTTTTTTACTTTTACAGACATTAAGTAAATTTACTCGAGCTCATTTTGGAAAATTACAGTTGTATTTTGTAAGAATTAATGATCACTTTGTAATATTAACTATCCACTTTGTAAAAATACTAAGTCACTTTGTAAAATTAACATGCCCCTTTGTAAGACTAACAAGCCCCTTTGTAAAAATGCTGAGTCACTTTGTAAAAACACTAAGTCACTTTTTAAAATTAAGCCCCTTTGTAAAAATAGTGAGTCACTTTGTAAAATTACAGAGCTAATAGTAATTTTACAGTAAGAGTTGGTAAACATACCATAGTTTGATTCTGTAATTTTTACTCATGTTGATAGGGTAAATTTACAATGCTTTTTGATAGTAAAATAGCTGCGTGAATTTACCCCGTTTTGGTAGGTAAAATTACAATCTCAGATTTGAAGTGTAACTGCAGTATATACTACGTTTGGCTGTCTAAATTGTACAATCATAGCAAGAAAAATAGCTAATGCTGAGTTTTCTTGCCTGTAACTTTATCTGCATTTTTTATCAAAAGAAACTGCAGTGATGGAAAGCAGAATAAAAACTATTATCTTGATACAAAATTTTAGAGCCACGAGGCCATTTCATCGAAATAGTTCTGTAACCTGTACAACTTAAATTTTTTAAAAAATTTAAAAAATTTAAAAAGTGCCCACTCAATAAATAGTGCTTTACCATAACAGGCTACTCCGCAATAGCTTCTGATATGTTTAAGGTGTTTTGTATGGCTGTTACACAAAATGAGAACGCACGTGCTGATCGAACCAACTTTAAACCTGTCAAACAGAAACAAACACTACCCATGTTCTCATGCAAACTGCAAGTCTGCGTTGTTGCTGAATAATGTTGATTATACTCCTCACATTGATCTTAATGCAGGTTCAAAAATGTTGTGGCGGAACGGCCTCAATCATGTACCCAAAAGCTTATAACTGTTGTCAGGTCTTTTCTACTGAGGATGTTTAAAACTATGAACCCAATCTAAAAGGGTGTCGGACAGCCCAGAAATTGCCGACTAGGTCAACGCATGGCAGACGGCCATATAGTCCCAAAAGACATCCTGTACGGAGATGCATCTGGAAGAACTATTGGGCTGCTACGCCGAAAAATGTAACAACTGACGCAAAATGTAACATTAACGCAAAATGTAACAACTTTTGACGCAAAATGTAACAATTGTTCAACGTAAAGTGTTTTATTAATAAATTAATTCCCAGAGACGGAAGACACAGCCAATTCGGTAAACAACAGTAACTGCACTTCCCCAAAAATATTTAATTTGTAGTGTCAGCTTTTAAAATAACTATCAGGCTAGCTACCATATCCAAAACTAAATACTTCGTTTTCGAAAAAAACACCGAAACAGCCAAAGTGTGACCTACTATTCTATTTGTTTTATACTTAACTTAATAAATCACAAAATTGTACAAATTAACTTTAGTTTTTTTAAGAATTTTAGACTTTTCAACTCTTTGAACAGAAGTTACTTTCTGTTATTTATCACCCAGATATTCACTAAGCCTGAGGGAAACATTTGTTTTTATTTAGTTAGTAAGCAAACATGAATACATGTTTAAATCAATTCATATAATTTTTTGAAACTGTTTTTTTTAAGCTAATGAATTTTGTTCCACATTTAATTGTATGGCACAGGATTATTTACTAATATCAAGGCAAGGTGGCCTAGCAGCACCCATGATAGCTTCATTTTGACCAACTCAGCTAATAATGACATGTTGCAACAGTCAACAATGGCAGACGGCATCATTCTTGGTGGTTACCCTCTAAAAGGTTACCTGTTAACACCATACAACGCAAACAAGAGGCATTTAACAAAGCCCACATGAGAACAAGGGTGGCAATAGAACAAACATTTGGCAGATAGAAACATTGCTTTCATTTATTGCATTCTGAAGTAAGAATGAAGCCCCAGAAGGTTTGCATCTTGATTAGTGCTTGTGCAGTTTTGCACAACAATATTATTTTAAGGAATGAAACAGAGTTTCTAAATGATATTGAGGGTGATGACCAGCTTGATGTTTTAAGACACTATGGTCCTAATGAGGGCAGAGTAGTGAGGGAGTATATTTGCATTAACTTCTTTTTGATTTCTGTTATTTTTGCCAGTGCTACAGTAGGTGAGAAGAGATGAATGTACAACAAGAGAAAATAAAAAGATGGAGGTTTGGAGATTGTCAAGCTGTGCAAAAATTGAAAATACAAAAAAAAAATTGCAGTTTTGAAGATCATGTTTTTAGTATATTTTAAAAGTGATGTTTTAAACTATACAACTTCATTTTAGTACTTAGCCGGGTAAAGGTTACAGTACATAGAAAAGGCAGGAGATATTAGAATGTTACAGAGGTAGAGTACAAGCTACTTTGAAATAGATAAACTAATCGAGCCAATTGATTAGCCAGGTCAAACAGTTTTTATTATACGTTTATTCATTTCAATTTGGTAGAATTCCCAAGGCACTAAGAGTACATAAAAAATAGTAGTAAAATAGAAAACAAGATTAAAAAACAAAAGTATAAACTAATATTAGAGAAAACTTATCAAGTATGACCTTGGCGTTATTTCTTCTTTTTCTCCACACGCTGTAATTTTGGAAATAGGTAGCCAATGACCTTTCGGATCTACGGCCAGAGGTCGTTTGATCAGAGGTCGAGGAATTGGTTAGGTTGTTGCTGGATTCTTATTCCGTGCGAGTTGTCGGTGTGTTCGCGGCGATACCTCGTGTTCGAGCGTCGTTTTTTAATGCCGCTGCATGCACACTCAACCAGTATCTTCGCGTAGTTTTGGACCCCATTCCAAATGTTCTTTGTTGGCAGCATCGTGGTTTTTCCAAGCCTTCTATGGACCCTTATTTACCGGAGTCCATGTGAATTCGTCTGGGCAGTACATGTTGTATCACACCTATCGGGGCGCCATCTTGCAGGCTCGGCATGTGTTGGCTTGTCCACCTTCGTTGTAAACCTTTAAGCCCTTGTTGCTCAAGTTATTGTTATTATTGAGCCCTTGTTGCTCGAGTTATAGTTATTATTGAGCCTTTGTTGCTCAAATTATTGTTTTTATTGAGCCCTTGTTGCTCAAGTTCTTATTATTGAGGCCTTGTTGCTTATTATTATTATTTATATTATTATTATTATTATTATTATTATTATTATCATTATTATCATTATTATTATTATTATTATTAACATTATCAAGCCCTTAACTATTGTTAATCCCCGGTTTCTCAAGTTATGGTTATTAGTAATCCCTTGCTGCTCAATTAATTGTTATTATTGAGTCCATATTGATAAAATAAAGAAATAAATAAAATTAATAAATAATGTTAGTAAAAATAGGAATATATTATTACTATTATTGTGTTACTGTTGCTCTGGTGCTCATTGTTAATTTAATGGGACCTTGTTGCTCATGTGACTCTTCATGTTATTTCAGTTTAATTAATGGCGAGGCCCTGCTCCTCAATTTATTTGTTTGAGGCCCTGTTTCTCGTTTAAACTGGTTATTGGACAACTACTGTGGCAACTGTTGTTGGCCATGCTTGCCCATACCTCAATCTTGCTGGGTTTTGTATGTAATTTTTACACTTTCGGATGCCTACCACAGGATCTGAATGTGCAACTTCCCGCAGACAAAGTGCCACAGGCCAAAATCCCTCCAACAGTATGGTACAGGCTTCGCTAGCCGTCGACCATGTGGACTCTGCTGGAACTGACAATCCCCCTCCTGATCCAATTTTGCCTACCGGGTTCCTGGATCAAGTGGTGGCCAGGGTAACCATGGAGGTGACCATGGAGGTGACCAGGTAGCTGCAATCACTTTTCTCTGGCTCGTGCCACACAGCCAGACGTTACCCTGCAGACCGAGGCAGCCCTTCCACAATGTAGCACTACTTCCAATCAATCCACACCATCTTTGCCATTCACTGTGCCTGCTGTTCCACCTAGCAATACTGCTATTCAAGCCACGCCACCTGTGCAGTCCATTGCGCCGGCTATTCAACATAGCACTGCTGCCAACCATGCCCTGCCACCTGTGCAGTCCACTGTGCCAGCTGTCGTTTTGCCAGGTCAGGTTGAAATTCCAGTTGTTGGAAACCCCGTTCAACAAGAGGTCACTTCTGTTCAGACAAACTTATCAGGTGAGCAAGGTCTGTTCTTTTCACTGCCACAGCCACAAGTCCCATTCACTTCAATCAACTTACCTGTGGATGCTAGAGTTGCCACAAAGATAAAAACAAAGATATGGCAGCAGGAATATATTGACTTTGAGTCGTTGTCAGCTAACGCTAATCTGGATGGTAAGTTTCAACTCACCATCCAGAACCCAAACGAAGGGCTATCACCTGCTTTAGCTTTAGAGCCCCTTAACAAACCCAAAAAAAATTAGTTCCATTGACATATGGCTCTAGGCCTTTCACATTTTTGTGGGGATCTATGTCAGTCGCTACCCCGATGAGGCTCCAGGACTCATGAAGTATGGGTCCACTATTCAAAATTTTGCAGCCCGTAGCCACAACTGGCGCTCTTATGACGAAAATGTTCGGTTCTTGCACCAGTCCCAAGCCACTTCCCTTCCATGGGGTACTGTGCATTGGGAGCTTTGGCTTTGGTCCCAAAGCAACCTTAAGAAACCGCCAACGTCAGTTACAGCTACCAAACCAGTTTTCCCCATAAATATCCCCGGGATACTACTATAAATATCATCGGGGTAGTGACTGTGCTGGCTGCTCATTTAAGCACAAAAGTTGTAAATGTGAAGGGGCCCACTGGGCTCTTCATTGTAATTTTTGTGGCCCCAGAGGGAACCCCAGACTCTCCTCCAAGATTCAAGGAGCCAACAAGTCTTCTGGCAGCTCAACCTTGCCCCAGGCCAACTCAATCACACTTGCCAACACCCGTAAAAATTAATAACCTACTACTATTTCTTTCTGGTTATGACACAAGGCGTCAAGCAAGCTCTGAAGACGCGCTAAAGTTTACAATGCCTTTTCTCTCCGTACACAAAAATTAAAAGGGTGAAACTTAATGATGTTTCGACTGCAAACAGCAAATAAAAATTTACTCCAAACTTCTCGGTTTTTCTCCAAAACTAAAGTCAACGTCACTCACGTAATTAACTACCACACGTCGGTTCCCTACCAGCATCGCACGTCAATCATGCCTCAATCACGTTCTGAGCACGTGCAAAAGTTTACGATCACTTTTTCTCACCCATTACAATAAATTCGAAATGCTTCGCATTAATATTTTGTCGTTGGTGCGCCAAACCATCAAAGTTGCAAGAATATAACCTTTACAGAAGGTATTATTATGCACCAATTCCCATCCGATGCCAATAACGAGCAAAATGGGTTAATTTGTCCAGCAACATCGAGCTGACTTCAAAAATCCGAGCAAGTATGCTTCTCTTTGCTCGGCCCACTTTGAGGATAGCTGCTTTGTCGCAAATTATTCGTTGAAACTTGACCTTTTAAAGGGCAGGAAATTCAATAGAATTTTCGACAGAAATGCATTTCCGAAAAGGGATACGACAGTTTCAGTGAGTCCAGGGACCTTAACTGAGCGAAGAAAGAGATGGGTAAGTTTTGTAATTGGAAGAAACTACATTGTATGCAACACTGTGTAAGATCGCATGCTTTGGTCTACTAGTACTTTTCGTTTGTGGTTTTTGGGGTCAATAAACTCTTGACTTTTTCTTAGAAACTTTAGCTTTCGTATAGCTAAAATCGTTTGTTTGTTTGTATTTCTAATTCAGCTGCGAAAGGAAGTTATGACTGAAGTTCAAATTTCACAAGAGATCCAGAAAAACTGCACTTTCATTTCTTCAACTGCCCACTACTACTTCTTCCAATACTGACAGTACTTGTATCTTTTCTGTGTTTCCATCGTCTTCATCTTCCTTGGGTTCCGAGCTGTGTTCTGGTCCAACTAGTAGCTCAAGGGCGAGTTCTGAACCAGTCAATGCTGCTGCTCAGACAGATCAACACAGTTGCTTCGAGTGTGCACATAGGGCAAAATGCTAGAACTAGTAGAGGTCAAACATCCGATTTAGGAAGACAATAAGAGAGCTATGAAAAACCGTGAAAGATTTGCAGAAAGTGAGTTCTGTTTCTTTTCGTTTGATCTTATTAATTTTGAAATAGATTCAAGTTGAGAATATTTCTGATAAAATTTCCGTACTCATCCTACTTTATTATGCGTACAGTAATATGGCCGCCAAACTTCACATAACCATTACTCCTATCCCTGTGATAGTGATTTAAAGAATTTGTGGTTGCTTGTAATGCGAGGTTTACCTACGATATTTCGGTCTGAAAAGATCATAAGTACGAGTTAGTACAGATACTTATTTTTGGTATCACGTATTTTCAGAGAGTGCAAGATACAGAAACCAAAGAGAATTCCCCTGATGACCAGACATAAGGTGAGGGCAGCGAATCTGAAAACGATAGCTCAACTGATCGTGACTCAGCATAATTTTTGTGATCGAGTACTGGCACGGACGATGGCGAGTCAATTGGTGCAAGTGACTGGCCTGGAACTGAAGAATCTACGGGAGAGTCAACAGAGGATGAAACCTCAAATGATGACTGCACAGAAAATCCCGCAAACCTCATCAAGTGAGTGCAACTTGTTATTAATTCAATCTGCCATGTATCGTATTTCTCACGAGAGGGATCTGTTACTGATTTGAATCACATCTTTCTATAGCTGCAAAGACACGATAAGACATTGCTTATGTGAATTTACTCAAATTAATATGTAGATATTATATATATAATTCATAACCTTTTCTAAAAGGATTTCATCAGCTTTTAATCAGCTTTCAAACTTCCCAACTGCTTGGGAGCCATTGATGACAAACACATCGTCATTGTCCAAACTGGCTGCACTGGCTTCCTCTAACAAAAACACTAAGGCAGCGACAGTGCTATTCTACTTGCAGTGGAAGGCTACTAACGAGTTTCAGTATGTCGACGTTGGAGAAAATGGACGAATGTCTGAGGCTGCTGTTGTACCAAAAGACAAAAGGATTATTTTAAAATGAGTAGAGATAAGTTTATTGCAATTCCCTGGGGTAAATCTACTTCAAATGCGACTAAAAACCATATGAGCTTGACCGCAGTGTTTTTTTACTTTTGTGAGCATAAAATCAGAATTCAAGTTTCATAATTTTTTGTATATTTTGAAGTTAATTTTGAATCGAGATTAGCTTAAAATTTACTTAGTATTGTATATTAATAGGCTTTTCTTTTGCTTTCAATTTTTCCATCATTGGGTTTAGAATAGTGCGAATGAAGAGTCAGATATAGTGGCACAGGCCCTTCCAAACACAGAAGAGGAGCCAGGGGATAAAAGGGGAATGAGAGAAGATAAAGTAGGGAGACCAACTGGGCCGTACTGGAGAATACTGCTGGTTTAGCTGAGGAGTACAGCTTACAGACTGAGCTTGACATAGAATAATGCAACGCAGGTTCCACTCTTATAACCAAAGATAAATATCCATATAATTTCCCGTGCGAGATTTGACCCTTCAACATGGAATTAGCACTTAAAAAAGAAACAGATTATGTTGATTTTTTGTTGCACTTACAAAACTTTTGATTCCGACCTTGTTAATCCTATTATATCAAACAAGATTACTTTGTTTTACTCAAAAAGACAAAAAATCATATTTAAGGATTAACCAGACAACCCGCTATAAAGAACCAGGTTTACTGTATTCTACTTTATGCTGCTGTTCCTGTTTACAATGTTTTGCTTTAAATGCAACAAAAGTCAGCCAAGAGCCACCATGAAACGGAGATGAACCATGGTGATAGTATCTCAGCACTGTACCGCCAGTGGAGACAATACACTTACATGAAGGTCTCAGCCCCTAATCTTTGGCAGTTTCCAAGCTGGTGTCTTACTTAGCTTTGAAGTGCTCATGGCTGGGGTCTCCATCAGCAAGACTTGATGTTAAGGCACATGCGTTTAACTGCCTACAATGCCAGGATATTTTTTACGCATCAGAAAAACTTCCTTTCCCCGATCAATATAAATTACTCAAAACACTACCAAGCTCATCTCGTTGCCAAGTTAATACAAAATACAACAATTTTATAGCTGTCTGGAGAGTCATCCCAGTTCCATGATTAAGAAGTGTGCCCATGGTGAAATTGGAAAGCAACGATTGTTACAGCAAGAACAATTATCCAAGCTAATAAACTTTCGCATCATCAATGTAATTTTAGATATACATATTTATTATAAACAAACCAGATACTGAACTTTAAGCGATTTGATTGGTTCCCTACTCACTGTATATTTAACAATTATTCCACGAACGCGCGTTGCATATGAGGTGATAGATAGCCGACGAGGCGCGAAGCGCCAAGT
>JAOBRD020729345.1:2001-14239 GCA_027575215.2 Hydrozoanthus sils
GATTATTTTGGTTCCAGTAAATGGTAGCTGGAGCAATTGGTCCGCGTTCGGCCCGTGCAACGCAAGCTGTGCTGGGGGAACACAAGTGCGTAGCCGAACTTGTACCAATCCACCGCCATTAGGAGGAGGGCTCAACTGTGTTGGTCATTCAAATGAAACTCAACCATGTAACACATACCCTTGTCCTGGTAAGGACTTTTTTCTTTAGAAATTGATTGTAAAGTACCATTATTATATTACTCTTCCCTCGCATTAACACAAACCTACTTCCGGAAAGTGTTCAAATTTTAAACGGTTTTAATAAAACTGATTCTTGTGCAAAAGATGATTTCATGAGAAATTCCTTTTTTGTAGTAAATGGTAGCTGGAGCAATTGGTCTGCGTTTGGCCCGTGCAACGCAAGCTGTGCGTGGGGGACTCAAGTGCGTAATCGAACTTGTACGAATCCACCGCCGTCAGGAGGAGGGCTAAATTGCATTGGTCAACCAAATGAGAGTCAGCCATGTAACACACATCCTTGTCCTGGTAAGGGCTTTTATCCATTAGAAAACAACTGCAAAGGTTGTCAAATATTTCTCGCTTTTCTCGCTTATGCATAAAACTAATTCTCACCATAGCATCCAAAGATAATACACTTGTCTCCTTGTCCTGGCAAGCGAGCACTTCATAATTTTTGTAATAAGCTACAGTGTAAACGTAATCAATAAATTTTAAATAAAGTTCATCATTTATACAAACTAATTGCTATTCTGAGCGGCTAGTTGGAAGAAAATATACTCCATATTGGCGGAGTGGCACAGCCCCGGAGCCAATATGTAAGTTTATTATATGGCTATGATAGTACGCGAGCTGTGATTGGCGGCTGAGAGGGCTGGATTTTCTTTTAACGACCGCCGGCATTACGAACTTTTTCTCCCGGGACGTTTTCTAAACAAAGTAAAAAGTGGACAGTTTTTAAAAATAATGTGCTAAATTTCTATCAAAATATGAGCGACGAGGAACATTCAGAGAGTGAATTTTATTATCCTGACGAACAAGAAGGACTAGAAGCAGACCATGTAAACATAATTCAAACAATAACTCGTCAAGAAGACGAAGAAATTATTCAATGTTTTTCCAACAGCCAAGATGAGTTAGTAAGTTTTGTTCAGCAACAAAAAAGCGAAAACACAGTCAAAAAAACATCCAGCGATATAAACACTTTTCACCGTTTCCTTGCTCAGATAAACAAAGATGCGGAGATACTAGACTTACCTGCCAAAGAACTTGACCATTTGTTGGCAAAGTTTTTTTAAAGATGTCCGCAAGTTAAATGGCGACGAGTTTGAGCCGGGAACTTTGACCAGATATCAGCGAAGCATACAAAGGTATCTCACTGACGTAAAAATCAACATTTTAAAAGATGATGAATTTTCTTTTTCCCGTAAAGTTCTCGAAGCTAAGAAAAAGAATCTTGTTGTTCAAGGCAAAGGGAACCGGCCAAAAGTAACTCGAGCTTTGGCCGAACAACAAGACAAGCTAGCTCTTCGAGTCTGGAGAATTGGGTGCATCAAGCCCTGTTTCTCTTCAAAGAACAATGTGGTGGTTCATCTCCTTGAATTTTGGGTTCAATGCTCGAGATGAAAGCCGTAATCTGTGCTGGGGAGACGTGACTTTGCAAAGAGATACTGCAGTTCAAGATGGCCGCGAAATGCTCGTTTGGACAAGCGAGCGCGGAACCAAAACACGCAAAGGCGCAAAAAATGGCTACCAACGAGCTTTTGCACCTAAAATTCTCGCCACAAACACAGATAGGTGTCCAATAACATATTACAAGCTTTTCAAGAGTCACAGACCACAAGAAATGAATCAGCATGATTCTCCGCTTTTCCTGGCGATACGACACGGTCAGCGTAGAGAAAACCCTAATGTTTGGTACATGAAATCCCCTCTTGGGAAAAACGAAATTGGCAAGTTTATGACAACAGCAGCACAAAATGCCGGTCTTCAAAGAAAAGGAGCCAAAATAGCCAACCATTCCGTGAGGAAAATAGGCATTGGCCGACTCCTCGATGCCAACACGCCTGAGACGTTCGTGGCTCAGTTGAGTGGACACAAGAATCTGCGTAGCCTTCAGTCATACAAATCTGCCAACGAGCACCACCAGCGACAAATTTCCTACACTTTAAGTCGGAACCACAATTCTGAGCTGCCTGTATCTTCAAGTTTCAACCCGACTTCTGCTTCGACATCGGTAATCAGCGAAACTCGCAGTCTGTGAACGAAAATAACGTAAGTTTGAGTTTTACTGCCGCTCAATCCCATGGGGTTTCACTGGAGCAAATATTAGCAGCATCTCTCAGTGTCACTTTCAAGTTTTTAATGGTCCGGTTAAAATTATCCACCAAGGAAGCGAAGGTACATCATGGAAAGTGACGACGAAGATTAATTCCATCACCAAAAGTGTTCCTCGTGCGCCATGCAAGTATGGGAAAGAATTAGAAGTTTCCGTTGACTTTGAAAAACTTGTTTCTGAGCATGATATTAACCGAACTTTGATGTGGAAAATCTGTACTGTTTTGAAGTTGCTAAAGTCCTTTTTTTTCCAATAAATGTTCTAAACGTGCAGAATCGTGTTGTACATGTGTTCGTATCGCTAGGACGATTGTGGTCACTTATGTCTTTGAGTACGGCCTCGACTCGATGTTTTTGAGAGCGCGTGACTGGATGTTGAAAAACAACTTCCGTTGAATTAGGCATATTTCGCTTTTTTAAAACTCCTACGAAGAAGCCATATAATAAATAACTTATTAACCTCATTTGCTCGGTCTTTACTGGGAAATCTCAGTCTGAGATTTCCCAGTAAAGGCCGAGCAAATGAGGTTAATAAGTGCAATGTATTTTCTTCTAATGTGCAAAAAGTAGTCAGTACAGATAATATAACACAGCAGCGTGATGATTAATCAAAGAATGACCTGGAATGTACAACGATACAAAAAAACCGCTCAACCTCTCCAAATAGTGAACAATATTGGGAAAGAATTGCTGTTGTTGTCGCAAGCTTCTTTTTTTCAAAAAAAAAACTTGTGAGTCTCTAACAGAAATCGAATCTATGACCCTCTGATTACTTGTTATAGGCTCTTACCCACTGAACTACAGGAACCCACGATCCTCTGATTACTGGTTAGATGCTCTCACCCACAGTGCTACAAGAAACAACGATCCTCTGATTGCTGGTCAGACACTCTACCCACTGAACTACAGGAACTCATAGGTCACTTAAATTGGTTCTGTAGATGGAACACCGGATATATGGCCATTGAGCTACATGAACATACGTAGGGAAAAGGTCACTTAATTTGGTTCTGTTGATGGAACACGGGGTATATGTCCTGGAGACTGATAAGCTTGTGATAACAATTACAATTCTTTCCCAGTGTTTAACCAAGCTGATAAACTTTCGCTTCAGTTGACAATAAATTGCAACACCCTTTCCTATAAATTAGAGATACGAAAGGGAAAAGAAGGTAAAGAAAATACGAGCTAAATTTGAAATTGCTACTTTTGACAGTTGCACATTCCATACATTGTACTTGAACACTTTCAAAATACCTGCTTATTGCTTACCTCTGGATTTTAAAGCCATTCCTTTAGGCAATTGCTATATTTTTAGTCAGTTCACTGATGTTAACAAGTAATTTATAAGTCCTGTCGATGTTCATAAAGAAGAAGTAAATTTTTGCGACATGTGCTTGATGAGTTGAACGAAAGCGGCGACAACCCGAAAAGCGACAAGTACATTGAGTCTCTTCACGAAAGCCTTGAAGTGCAAAATGTATTCATTAGCCAATCAAGCACGAAATGTTGAGAAGGAATGTTGGGAAGAATGAATAAATAAATAAATAAATAAATAAGTAAATAAATAAATGATTGCTACTTTCAGATCCAGTTCATGGCAAATGGAGCAGTTGGTTCCCTTATGGTTCGTGTACTGTATCATGTGGAGGGGGGACCAAATCGAGAGTTCGAACGTGCACTAACCCCCCACCAGCATTTGGAGGGTCTAGCTGCGTTGGTCATCACACAGAAACACAAAATTGCAACACACATGCTTGTCCTGGTAAGGGCTTCTATTCTTTAAAAATTGATTGTTAATCCATAATATTAAGTATTTTAGCTTAATCTTAGGGAGAGGAACGCAATCACTCCCAATAAATATAGCAGCAATGAACGTGAGGGAGTCTGGCACTGCAACCGTTACACGTCACATTCCAAAATGGCGGCGCTCCGGAAATTTAAACCGTGGAAATGATTAAAATAAATTGCTTGGTATTAATGATGCGCACAGAATTATCAATTTTGATATACTGATATGGACACAGAGTTAACGAAACTTGTATTTCAAACCAAGAATGCTGTATAACTTTGCAATAAATACGTTTCTTTACTGTTAACTTTTTTTGAATTTTGTTCTCTAGATTTACAAAGCCAATCGCTAATTGTTTCATCCGCGTCAATAAACTCGACCAGCATACAAGTAATGTGGGTGGATACTCCAAATTCATTGTACGGGACCCTTGCCGGCTACAGCATCATTTTCTATAAATCAGATAATGGGCTTGCATCAGCAAAGTATGAAAATATCTCTGTATCTATAAATGGTTCGTATACGTATGTGCTAAGTGGTCTGGAAAAGTTTACTAGTTACACGGTTCAAGTGGCAAGAGTTACTGAGACTTTAAGAAGCTACAGTGAACCAATCAATGCTACCACCGATGAAGACAGTAAGTCTAGATAAGAGTTAATCAATAAATCAGTCAATAAAGTTAAATATGTTTTTAATCAGTCAATCAAGCTAAAATTTGTTTTCCTTTGTTTTTTGAGTATGGTATTGTAAGAGAATTAGTTTGAAACAAAGGACAAAATTGAACCGCAAAATAAATTTACACATTGCCATCATAGTTAATGTCCGGACCAGTTAGGAAAGCCGGCAGATACAAAAGGGAAATACAAAGAACGCACCAGGGTGATTTGTTGTAGGTTGAGCAAATCGTTAATATGCACATCCTTTGTTTCAAGTGTTAGTGAGAATGTTTAACTGGCTACTGGGTGATTTGCAGTTCAAAACCCTTTTTACTTTGTGCGCGGTCAAACCAGACAACAAAAGAAAAAGACAAACAAAGATATACAACAATGGTTTCATAACCAAGTCTATTTATTATGTTGCGATAAAATCCAAGATTTGACTCACGATTTCCAAGATTTCCAAAGATTTCCAAGAATTGACTCAAGATTTTCACTATTTCCAAGAATTGACTCAAGAGGTCCATTTTTTCTAAAGATCACTCAGTAGTTTGATTTACAAACACAACGCTGTATATGTTAGAAACAAGGATAACAAAACTTGCAAACAATTTGAAATCAATTTTTTGTTACTTTGGACAAAGATTTTGGACAAATTTCTTCAACATGAATTTGTCCGTATAACATAAAGTACAGGGAAAAAAGTCCAGAAAAAATATGTTGAAAACGGTTCGGCTCTGATCTAGAAAATTTCAGGAAATATTTTAACTCGTTCTGAGCTAAAACACTGAAAATGACTATATATGGTTTGCTAAAAATTTATAAAAAGACAGAAGATTTTGTAGAGAGTTGCACATAGACACCGTAGCCGGCTCATTGAGAACAAAAAACGAAATTCAAAAGCCGACTATTGTCATGCAGGAAATTGAGTTTTGAGCAAAAGCTCTTTTTATAAGCGTGTTTCTTTTTAAAATACAAATTATCCGAAAATGGCCGTATTAACATAATAGAAATCTATAAACCTCAAGTTTGAACCATACCCCTTTCTCTTATCTGTAAAACATTGGTCAATTATTTCTATATTCAAATTCGCAAAACACAGTTTTTTACATTTCCAATTCCATGCATTGTTTTACAGTTTTTAACATGTTTTGTCATGCCCTACTGTCAATTCAGCTTTTAACTTTAAGCCAAAAAATAAAGTTTTCGTCAGTCCGCCAGATTTTGCATGTAAACCGACAAAAGTAACACAATTTTAAGTAAAGCTACTATGAAGCTATGTTTAACTGACATAACATGCTTAGGGAACTGTAGCTAAAGAGTTAGGCCTAATACAAGACAAGGCCTTAAAGATACTCTTTTTGCTTTAACTCCAATATCACAGCCGTAGCTGTTGGGCGGTTATCAGGGCAATTAGACTCGGTGATGCCAACTTATTGTCAATTCTTACAAACTGTTTAAGTCTCAACATGTTTTCAAATTGTTCGGTACCTTATTGTTCACAGAACCAACAGCACCTCCAACTTACGTCACCTTCGACGCTCCGACACAGACTTCTCTGTTAGTACGCTGGACAGCTGTTTCAAGGGCTCATCGTAATGGTGTAATGTTGGGTTATAGAGTTACATACTACAGCGTTGACGATAATAATACCGTGAACAAAATAAATGTTTCGCTGGATACAAGCCTTGTTATCATAGACCAACTGGAAAAATATTCAAATTATTGTATCCATGTTGTGGGGTACAACCGCATTGGAGAAGGGCCTGCCAGCAAAGATGTCATTCTGGTTGGGAAGAAAGGTATGTAAATACTACAAGACATGCATTTATGTTTCAGTTAATCTAGTTACTATACAGAATACTTTAAAACTTTGAACGAGTTTGAATCACTCAGTAAGCTCGTGTTCTATTGGACCAACTATTTCGAACTAAACCGGTTTTGGTTGGTTTAGTTGAAATTTCCAGTAGAACACATTCCCAGCCTCTTTCGGTTGAAACTGTAGTATTAGTGACCAGCAGTTATGCCTCAGCAGGAGCATGCGTATGGATAGTCGTTACATCCTAGGATTCTAGCTAAACTCTTCAGAAACGTTTTCAACCCTTTCAACCAGGGTCAGAGTTGGTTGAAATGGTTGATCAACCAAACCAACCGAAATCGGTTTTCCCAATAGAATATGCAAATAACTCAACTCCCAATAAAACACGACCTAAGAGAGATCTCAATACTCTTGGCGTAGAGCATAATATGTGAAAAGTTAAGATTTAAAAATTTCAAAACAATGTAAAAACTCGGTTGGTCCCAATAAAACACGACCTAAGAGAGCTCTCAATACTCTTGGAGTAGAGCATAATATGTGAAAAGTTAAGATTTAAAAATTTAAAAACAATGTAAAAACTCTAGCTATACATCCTCAATGGGAGTAGAGAAACGCTATTTAACAAAAGATCTGAGTTAATTAACAAATGTTATGCTAGCAATTTTAAACCTGCTTAACTGATTTTATCTTTAGTCTGATGAGCGCCTTACTGGCGTGCAACTCGAGTTACAGAATTTTTAATCAATATTTTATAACGATGTCTCATCGGTTAAGAACTACGAAACTTTAGTTGACCAGAGTTTTCTTAGATGGACGGAGTTTTCCATGTTTACCACATTAGATTCAGCTCAGAATCTCACCTAAGACTTCGGGTATAACTTTTCTTGCTTTTATAATTTATTAATAGCAAAAGATAATTTGAAACTCTTTTTTCCAATGACCCCTGGTAGTTCCATATTCTTACGTTTTCGTACGTTACGTATTCTTAATTTTTTCATCTAATGGGTTGATCTTGGATAAAGAAGCTGTATCTATACGACAATGCACGCTTGGACGTACCTGATCAGCTATCGTGTGACACTTGCATGGTCTAAGCCGACTCGGTAGAAACCTTTAAAAGGTCTTGTCAAAACAGTCTAGATGCGTTTGTGTTGCGATTTTTTTCCAGTAAGCGATTTATTTGTTTCTTAACTAAATGTAGTAAACCCGGGTTTAAGGAACTTTACTTAAACAAGCCTAGTGAAAGTCCCAAGCAAACATGCTAGAAATTTGCTGTACATACAGGTTACCATCTCACGACTAAATGTAAACAAAACTTATTATAGATAATTCTTACAATTGCGGAAAATATTTCTAAATAATATGCTTAATTTCAATTATCACCTGCATGTTCAGAAACAAGAATTTCGCCCAAGAACGTAACTGCTTCAAATTATACAAGTCTGGACACAATTCCCATTTCTTGGAAACTAATTCAAGATGAAAAAGTTTCCGAGTTACTCATTGGCTACCGAGTATCGTACCAGCTAATATCTATTGGTGGAAAATCCATGAATGAACCAAAACTAAGTTTTATTACAAGGAAGGACACACACAAAAGCATAATCACAGGCCTAGAACGTTTCGGGTTTTACCAGATAAGCGTAACAGGAGTTACCAGGAAGGGAGACACATTTCCTGGTATCACATTTGGAGGTAGGTGATAAGTTATAGATTCCAATTACCTATAAGTAGTTAAAAGTAGAAACTGGTTTTCGGTTCAATTTGAACATGAATAAACGAGTACTGATTATTATTACGAATGGACTATTTTGCAGTAGCTTTATGGTTCTTTTGCTAGCTGAGAGCAATTACATAGTTGAAAGTATATTGCCATCGTTGTACAAAGACGAACATGTAGAGGCAAACAAATGTAGCAGTCGAGGGTTTATTAATCATTTTCTACCAATTTCAATAAAAACCGCCAACGAAATCCTTGCTCTCTGTCATGCACCAATATTGTTGCTTCACTTGATGGTCTTCATGCCTCTTTGCTTAGGAACTATTAAAGGAAAAATTGCTATTGACACATCACTTTTACTCAGTTCTTATCTTACCTTTTACTATAGCGGTGTCATCCTCTTTGAAACAAGAATCGCTTTTACTTACCATGCTGGCTAACCTGCGATGGATTAGTGTCCTGTCCAAGGGGTGTCGGCGGTGACTCTGAAATAAGCGCTAGCTTATTGAACCACTCGTCTAGAGAGAAGATTTAGCTTTATACTTGACTAGTAGTGTACAGTTTATGGTGTCATACTAATCTAAGTTTACCTTAAAATAACCACTATGTTTGAAAAGAGCAATAACTAATGCGCTGTTGCTTCCACAACATCGGAAATAATGAGCTCATGCTGACTCATTTGTTGCCAATTCGCTTTACAGTTACATGTCGTTGCCAGAAAACATTTAGAACAAACTGGAACCTGTTTCCCCCATATGTTGCCAACTCTACAACGAAAGCATTAAACGATTCGCTTCTAAGTCTTGGAGGACTTATACCAGGAATTCTAGAAGATTTGATCGATGCATGCTGCAAAAACTGCAAGTCACAAGGTCGCTCGATGGTTGACTTCTTTAAATCAAATAGCGGTGAGAAAGCTAATATTGCAATTTGAACATAGTTGCACTAATGATTAAAACTATAGAAAGATGAAGTGAAAAAACTACATTTACACTACTTCAGGAAGAAATATTTTTGCCGGAAGGACGGCTTGATTATAGATTTGTTAGCATAATAACGTAATAAGCGATACTAGCTCAATTGCTACGTAACCAAACGTAAATTTGGTCTTGACCATAACTTTTAAGCATTTTCTAAAGCAGAGCTAAACTGTATGAGTTTTTTCTATCTATCTATCTATCTATCTAACCTCCAACGAGGGTTACGCCATCCATTACCTCTCGAAGTTCATACATAAATGCTTTAAGGTGCGAGAGACCAAGTTAAAAGAAATGCAATGATTTTATGTTTTTTGTAATTGTAGTTTAATTTATACTACCTAATTGTTTTTGTTAATATTATTGTCTTTGGATGTACTTTTATGGCTTTAACACCTTTGTAATTTACCAAAGATTATCGTTTGTCGATTTTGTTACTGTTGTAAAAAAAAAAATAAAATAAAACGCTTTAGCAATACCTGTATTTTAAACACGGTCATGCGAATAAAGCTATTTGAACCTATCTATCTATCTATCTATCTATCTATCTATCTATCTATCTATCTATCTATCTATCTATCTATCTATCTATCTATCTTTCTGTCTATCTATCTTTCTGTCTATCTATCTATCTATCTATCTATCCATCTATCTATCTATCTATCTATCTATCTATCTATCTATCTATCTAATTGTTGCTGCTGATACCTGCTTTTGTCTCTAGAAGCTGGAGGGAGGTACCAGAAGAAAAATAACAAAGAATTCAAGTCTATGATAGGCAATGGAACTGATCTTAGCTTTCCCGTGTACGGCTGGAAAGGTCAAAAAACCTACCAAACATACTTCCAGTACATCCCCCTGGTGGAATCTCCCGGGGTGGTGTTCATTGTGAACACCGACAACGGAAATTCGGTACACGAGAATGTCCTAAACGCCACCCTAAAAACTCTCCCTCTTATTGGATTGTGCTTTATCATGTCGTTTACAGCCGGGATCTTGATATGGACGTTGGTGAGTATAGCAATATTCATTGGTCCCTAACCCTTGGTAAAGTTCTGTGTATTTGGTTCAATCAACATGTACCGTCCGGAATATTATGAGACGTTTTGGTTAATCCTTTTGTCGAGATCTTTCACTTTCAGTTCTGTAGTTGTTGGTTGTTATAAGATTCGCTACAATGATAGAAAATTAACTTAAATGATGTCGAAATAAAAACAATGTTCAAATAAAATGTTCCACTTACACATGTAGGGATATCAAAAAACGAATCCAAAAATTCAACAGGGAAAAAACAGAAACAGCAAGTTCGGTACCTTTCAAGTCAGTTCAAAGTCAAGATAATCAAAGACGAAAAATGGCGGCAAGTTCAATCTAAATGCCGCCGAGCATTCTGAGCAGAACCCAGGAATAACTAGCGCTCGCTCGAGGAGCCTGGCAATAACACAACAGTTAACAAGTTATATTTTAATCGGGACATTTTTATAGCATTTCTTCATTGGCACCAAGCCCCTCCTATCTTAAAAGGTTGCAAGTAGAAACACGCACATTGATTTGTTATTATATATAAAAAAAGTTCCCGTTCTTACGTAACGTCTTGAGAATGTGCAAAATCTATGGTTACTCTTTTAAGTAACGATCCGAGTAAGAACTAGAGAGTTCAAATACCATGGAGTGCTAATTGCGATATTGTTAAACCGTTAACCTCATTGGCTAAACTTTGAAAAACGGCCATATCTTCAGAAATAATTTAAGTTCTTTTTTTCCAGATCATTCAATAATTCCCTTCAAGTTGAAACATTTTTGTTTTTAGTTTTAAGGAAAAATCCATCTGGGGAACATCAAAAACCAAAATGTTTTCTTTGCTTTTGTTTTTTCAGCTCTATGATTGGCAGAGTTGTTATAGCACAAAAGAAACATTGCTTTGAAACATAATTTCACTGCCTTTTACTTTAAAACTATGTTTTACACTGGTTGATGTATTCTCAGTATGAAAATCTAAACATTCTGGTGTGGGAAAAGCGAAATGCCGCAGAACAAAGGGAGGGACTTTAGTTTTTACTCGGACCATTACTTAAAATGATCTTTCTTTGTCTATATATGGAATCGAGCTATGGGTTGTACCTCTGATAGTAAACACCTTACTTTTTTTCTTATTTTGCAACTATCAGGTAATATTTATAATTACATAGTATACAGCAGATAAGAAGAAAAAAATAATGAAAATGTGAAACATAAATTGGCATTAGAGACCACGTACAATATAATAAAATAGTGCACACATAAATTGGCATTAAAGAACATGTGTATAAATAGTTAGGCAATGTAAATTACAAACATAAACAAGTTTTAACTAATAAATGACAAGTACTTGATAACTATGTATAGAAGACGTCTAATGACAAGACAGTTAAAAAAGAAACAATAAGGCTTATTGTTTTTAAACTGCCTTTTTCATTGTATTACTAATCGTATTAAAAATAATAAAACTTAAGATTACTATCATTATTATTCTTATTAGTAAGATTTATTTTGAAAAGTCTCATTGTTGAAATTAGCTTAACTGGAAGGGAATTCCAAAATTTTGGGTCTTGACAACTCTGTAATCGTGCAGTCAGACATGGCTACACATCTGAGTTCACAACCATATGGAAATCATAAATGACTCTGGAAAAATATTAACAAAACTAAGGACCGTTGTACTAAAGAACCATTGCCTGAAGAATTAAAGGCTGCGAAGATTGCAAAGATTACTATGCGATAGAGGACACAATTATATATTACCTAAAACTAGATGTGAACGTTTCAAAACACGCTTTACAAATAGATGCTTACTTTTACATTACATTGAGTACTTGATATATAATTTTATTTTTTTTCGGCGCGCGAGCGGGCAAGATGAAACGAATCCTGCAATCTGATTGGTTCCCTGAGCGGGCGGAA
>JAOBRD020729558.1:0-14235 GCA_027575215.2 Hydrozoanthus sils
AGGGATTCGATTAACATTTTCTAACAAGCATCTCAGGCCCTTATATAAGCGGGATCCCCCCTCTTCTCCGAAGCATCTAAATCGCTTGCGTACGGAGCCGGTAAGTAGAAAAAGTATCAACAAAGCGTTCTATTATTAACTGCTTGACAAACTTCAAAATACTTTCGGGTTATAAACATATAAAAGCCGGCCGTCACTGATAGTATACCAGATCCTTTATGTTACCACATGGTCAAACTAATTTCACCGTACTTGGAATCCCATCTGTAGAAACTGCGAATATAGCCTTTGCTGATTTGCAGATGGCAGTGCCAGCGACCAATTTGGTTTAGTTGCTCTGTTACAAAGCTAAAGGTTTCGGACTCTAAGCGACTGTGCTCTCTGAACTTGTAGATTTTGTGGCCCTTTTCATTTGGCAGATACACGGTACGTCTTCTGTGAGTGCAGCGAAGGCGGTAATGGACAGTGACGTCATTGTTGTTTACCCAATCGCCTATTGAGATAAAATGCATTTTAAAAATCGTTGAGATCGGCATAAAAATACTCTCACTAAAAAAACTCTTATTAAAAAAATGCATGCTAAGTATTTTACGCCAGCTCGAACGGATTTGATTGGTTTACCAAACAACTAGCAAACTGTTTGTTACCACCGTGTTTGAACAAGCTTTAAAACTTTGTTGTTGTGTGTGAAGTTTGGTTTTCGTCCAACATTGTCAAACATAGATTTTGCTTGTGTACTTAAATCACGTCATAATTTTGTGCAAAGTCATGTTTTGCGCAACAGTTGAACGGCATTTGAATCGTTTCAACTATTACTGCATCCTAAGCTACACTGTCGAGCCGCTGCCTTACGCACAGTAACAGCGGAAGGTTGTGGCATGATTGACGCGCCTTTCACCTGTATTTGTTTAAATTTTTATTCACTTTCGATTATGGCTAGAACAATAAAGAAACCCCATCAAAAATCTGAAAATGATAATACCGCCCTAATGTTGAAGACCGGAACTGACTGCAAGCACAGATATATTTTTTCTTGCCATGTAAGAAATATTGAATGAAAAAACAACAATAATACTTAGTTCAAATCCACACGTAAGCAATAACACAAAGCAATAAAATGACCTGCGGTGTGTGGCATTCAGCCAAAAGCATAAAAGAAGAAATAATCTCTTCTCAATTCTGAGTGGGAGAGAAATTGAAAAGCATGTAGAGACATTAGCCAAATGGCCAATCGGGCGCGCACGGATACACAACACGCACTCACGCTACTGCATATGATTGGTTCTCCCGCTTCTCTGTTTTATGACTTGCAAATAGAATCCCATTCAATGCAAAGAGCTGCGCTGTGTCTAAAAATTGGATGTATTTCAACTTCTTTTACATGGAGCAAGAAGTAAACGTTCAGTATTTGTTCAGATATTTTGACTAATCTCTTAAAACCCACTTTAGATTTCAGAAGAATTTGGCGACATAAATACGCCATTACATCCTCCTAGAGTTAATCTTAGATAATGAGGCATGTGTTACTTAACTTTTCATAAAATTAATGTGCTGCAAGAGCGAAATTAGTATACAGTGATGAGATAAAAGCATTTGCTACGTCATCCGAAGTCTTTGACGGTTTCAACTGCATGAAAAGAAATACTTTATATTTACATCATGATCAATAACTAATAATAAAGTTTCCATTCCCCCAAACTAAGTTTATCATTATGTGTTTTAGTGCGTTGTATGGGGACGGACTTCAAAGACTTGATGTTGTTAAGGACTGCTTCGTGGCTTTGAAGTAAACACTTTTCTTGAGAAATCAGACAGTGAATATTTAAAGTAGTTTCCGTTCGCACTAAAATTTCTTCTTAAAAGCTGGCTGACGGTTGGCAATGAACAGGGCTCATTAAAAAGTAACTGACGAAATACACGTGTTTCTCCTCACTTCACGTGCGAAACAACATGTTTCTTAAGTAAAACTTTCATTACCATGGTCTTCAGATTGAAAAAAAAAAAATTTTTGAAAACGCAGCTTGGTCAATAATTATAGATCAAGAAGTTTAAACTCTTGAGACAACGTGTGAAATAATATCGCTCCACTTTGTTGTAGCAGACATGGTGATATGAATAGGGGGAGGGAGGGGCTACTCCGGGGTTGAAAAGTAGGGTAGACCGTCGGAAAAATCCCCAAAATACCCTAAAAAATATCAATTGAAAATTGACATTTTTCCTTGGAAAGCTATAGCGGGTCAGCACTAAGTCCCGTCATGTTGTGCCGAAAGTGATATGCAATAAATAATGGCAGGCGCGTAGTTGGGACTGCAAGCAGTCAATTAATAGCTTCACGCCTCGCGTTTTTCAACCTACCAGGCCTTGGTTTAACACAGGATTTCCTTTAACCGACAACCCCTAGAAAATTCCGGACTGACTAAAATATGACGATCAGACTTACCACCCCAATAAAGGGAATACCCCCCCCCCCCTCTCCGGGGGATATGATGTTGGTTTACTTCACTGCTGTATTCCTTTTTACGGCTTTATCAAATGTAAAGAAACAATCATTTACCTCCAACGTGTAGAACATACGTGACTGGTTCCATAACCTTGAGGTGGAAATGTCCTCTGGCCCTCCTTACGTCCTTGAAACCCAACATGTAGTTTTCCGAGATCCAGTACCCAGAATTGAGGAAAAACACTTGTGTCGGAGAGTTTCTACCGCAGCGACAATTTTTTACCACGCCATTCCTGCCCGGGGGTCCCATTGGTCCGGGAACACCGGGGTTTCCGGGTCGTCCTGATGATCCTTTTGCACCCCTAGGGCCTCTTGGTCCCGACTTGCCCCGCCATCCGGGCGTTCCATCTGTTCCATTCCTACCCGGCTCTCCAGGACGTCCTCGTCGACCTCGACGGCCAGTCTCCCCGGGCTCTCCTTTGGGACCCGGTGGACCAGGGTGTCCGTTTAGTCCGTTCCGTCCGGGAGGACCACTCAGCCCCGATGGACCGGGTCTACCGGGAATACCTGGAAACAAATTGTATATTAAATATTTTAAGGGGAAAGCTGGGTCGAGTTTGGTTTAAGGCAACTACTCACCTGCCCCACCCACCCTCGAGTCAGGGTTAGGGCCAGGGTTTGAGTAAGGTCTAGCGTGTGGTTCAGGGAAGGGATGGCTGGATGGGTCGTTTCTCCAAAACTGATATTGGTCCTATAGTCGAAGCGCAGACCCTTTGCTATATCTCCAACCCGATATACAATACATACGCATAATACCCTACAGCGAGTGCCCAATCCTTTAGCTTATCGTTATGAAGTGCAGTAAGCTAGGATATAAGTGTTCACATCATGGTAAAATTATGACGTAAAGAGTAAATATCAGAACAAAACTCCTAAGAACCTAAAGCTACAGTTCGGCGGACACTTTAAAGGGATCAAAAGTATGAAAATTAGGATTCATCTATCTATAATCAGCAGCATGCATAGTTGAAAGTGAGCGTAAATAAATCTGGTATAAGTACACACCAAAAGAAAGACGTTTATCAAAATATCCTGGAAACGTTTTCAAATTCTGAGTTAAGAACAGCAAATAGCATGTCATGAACGATTACTGGTGATCGGGTCGAGTTTTAGAAAGTGAAAGAATTTTAATCTCTTTAAAAAGAGAACGAACTACACCATTATTTCGTGCCAAAATGCTCGCCCATTCAGTTTGGTTGCTCTACACGCTTGTACACGCTATTTAACAACTTTATAAGAACAACGAGGCTCAGATCAGTTGGCCAGATTTAAATAACAATTTGACAACAAGCTGAGGCTCGGGCTTGATAAGTTATATTCTTTTAACTTAACCGAGCTTTTATTTTTAACGTAACAATACAATACAGCCGGAATGAAGAAAAAAAAATGATTCGCAGTGTTTCTTCTTTAATCGATCATTGCTAAAAATTATATGCTGTACATTCATGTATTGCCAAAAACACCTTTGGCTTAATTTTTGTCCAATTTAGGCCAAGTTTATTGGTTCTCATAAAAAAGCGTGCATTTTGCAAAAAAAAAGAAGCCGTGATCATTCTCCATGATTTTTCAACAAATGTGGAGCGGAGTTTCAGAATAACTTACCGTTTCTGCCTGGCCTCCCAGGAATACCCTGAGAATAAAACACAAGTTGTTGACTTATTACCGATGTTATACAGCGATAGTTAAACAAACAATAATTTCTACGTAAGGGACAATGAGGAAGAGTATGACTGTTTGTTCTGTTCAAGTCTTCTATAAATTTCTTAGAACTGAGCGGTTTGTTAATTTGATCGCGACGGACTTCGTGTGGCAGTCTTATTTGTAGTTTTTTGAACGAATTGAATTTAATGAATTAGAAACGATTTGATTTCCCCTCAATTTAAAAACAAAAGAATGTAGATAACCTTTAATATCTAGTAAACAGATAAGGGACTCGAAAGCACAAACGTTCTTGAAAAATCATACGAGCAATGCTAACAAGAAAGGCTTTGCCTTGATTGTCACGGCACAAGGTATACAAACTTTAGCAGTAAAATGAGAAAGCGGCAGCGATATTGAGGACCAGAAGTTTATGTTAACTGGCTCCCATCTTGTGTTCATTGATGCAACAAGACTGAACAAGCAGCAACGCTTTTTAATATAAAACAAGGTACAAGGTTATTTCAAACACTTAAACTAATTTTAACACTCTGAACGATTAACTAGGTTATTTATAGATGTAAGCTCTATTTTTCGACTTGTTTTTCTAAGCTGCAAGTTGTTTATATATTTTTTTCATTTAAAACAATCCATGGCGTCAACTATCCGGCTGCTCTGTTCCAAAGCATGCCTCTTAGTTCCCAGTTAATTATCAATTGATTTCCTGGCTAGATTAAGCTTTGATGAATAAGATAAAGAAACAAAAGCTTTTGAATAGCTTGGGTGGAAAATAGTTTTCATCTGGAACTTGGAAGTTTCCCGTTTTGTAACGCCTAGAGACATTTTCGGTTAATCTGGAGAAGGAGAGGCCTCCTAACTTGATGAAAGAACTTTCGTTTGAAAAGTCTACCTGATCAAAACTTTACTCTATAACTCCAAACGGTTATTTAAATCGAACTGATGAATAACTGAATTACAGAAAAAATAGTAGCTGTTTAAATACTGGGAAAAAGAAAGAAAACTTACTTCTTCGAGTCCTTTGCCAGCCAATGTCAAGCTTTGAAGGTGTAGGGCAAAAATGTGAAGCAATAGCGAGGTATTCATGATTATAAAAAGTTCAAAAACGTTCAAGCAAGACTGATCGCTTTTTGTTTTTCCAAAATGAAACTGCACGCTGAACCGTAAAAAGTTTACACTGTTGAAACGGGACTCGAAAGAATAAAACTCAGCGGGTTATGAGGTACGTGACCAAAAAAGCCGACAACAAACTGACTACTGAATTTTTAAAATTGCATTAAATGTTCAAGTCAAACTACTTATTGCTTCCTTTGTGTTTCAAGCTTATCATGTTGTGGCAATACGGATGAAATATGGCTTATGCCAGGAAAGAAACCATCAAAACCATAATATCGACAATTTCTAGACGTGTCTCTTTCATTACGTCGAGTACCATTCTTGAAAGGACGATGAATTGAACTGAGTTGCGTAGAATGACGCGAACCAATTTGTAACTGTTTTCGTTTTCAGCAACGGTCTTCATGCTTGAACCAGCTAAGGCGTTTATAAGCAAACAAATTTATTTTTTTAATTGAATTAATTGAATTCTTTTTTTAATGAACATAAAACACCACAGACTGTTATATGAAATAAAAACGGTAAGTATATTGCTTCAACGCCGTTCTGGAGGGCACCAAAATTTGATCGACTTGCAAAAACTGTTATTCTTGCAATGGTCGACTTTAAAAGATCACGGCTAAAGAAAATTTGTTTTATAAGCTGTAGTGCTAAATCAAAGATAAAAAGAAACCCTTTCGTCTTACATTTTGTTTTAATTATATTTTAACACAACCCAATATATCTTAACCTATTGAATACATTATCGAGTTACCATGACACTATAAATGTGTAAACAACTCGGCCACTTTATACCTCTTTCCTGAACTGAGCGGTTCGCGCCCTCAAGTCACAGATAATCCGGCTTTTGCACTGAAAGGCTTAACTTAATCACTAGCTGTTGGTATTAACTTCCGCCAACATTTTTTTGAAAACGAGAATTGAAAGTAATCAGTAATATTGGTTTATATGGAGAAACCGAAACCGAATGAATATCACTTTTAAAATTCAAATCTGGATAATGGCTCGAATACCTTGATCTTTTGCGCTAAGTCAGGTCAGAAAAGAAGCAAACGCAATATATATATTGGATTCACGTTGATTAACTGTTACTGTGGCATTTCCTTTTAAGTCAAAAAGGAAAATAATTTACGTTTAAGAGCTAACAATGGCGTAAATTTTTAGATTTTTTTAAATTTCATTCGATTTATGCCATTTACTCCCGCCGGAATATGTCAATTTGCCTCTTCCCTGAATGTAAATTTATCAGTCTAATTTCCTTTTTCCTTTGCGTTTCAACTGAATTTTTATTATGGAAACACTTGGTCTTGGTAGGATAAATTTATCGCCGTCGTATAGCGTTGTTCACAAGTCGTTAACCTAAAGATTTCATTGATTGAAGCAATATCTTTTTTTCAAAGGAGTTCTTTTACACAAATTTTGATACTTCAACTATTATCAGTTCAGGCATCTAATCTTAAAATCGTCATATCGATCATTAGATGAAATTTATACGGTTATTATTCATAGACTTCACTTTTATTCATTGATATAAAATGTCATCCAAAGGCCAAATTTAAAATTGTCGTTTGGTCACAAAGCGCTGAAACAGCCCTATTTTTGAAAGCTATTTTTGAGAGCTATTTTGAGAGCTATTTTTGAGAGCTATTTTTCCTTTTCCCCTCAAACTCTGTCACTAATGTTTTTTTAACTCTCTGATATTATTTTATTTATACAATTTACATGTTGACCCACGTAAGTCAATTTTGTTATTAAGTGTTGTAGCAACTATTTTTTGCAAGCCATTACCCCTGATAGTCGATACATTAAAAAAAACTTGTACTTGTTCATGAATTAAAGTCAAGTAAGGTCGGCTGAAAAAATTTTAGCTTTCGCAACAAAATTTTAACAACTGAACTTTGTGAATCAGTCTACTGAGTGCATATACTTTAATACTATCGTTGGAAGCGAAACCGAAGGGTGAAAATTAGGGCCCCTTCACTCAATTCATAATGCCCTGCCTTGCTTTTTATTGTTGCAGTGCCTCGGAGCACAATTCATTTGAACTGAATCAACACTACTTAGCTTTAGGCTTAGCTGTTACTAGTAAATTCCACTAACTTACAGGTGTTTTAACGCCGCACAGTCTTCTGTACATGATTGTCGTGTTAAGTCTCGAAATGTACAAGTCCTAATTCAATTTAAAGCTTTATCATTGCGCTAAATTTCAGTGATATCTTTCAGCGAAGTTTCGAAATATTTTCTTTTTTACTTAAGTTTAGAATTATAGATTAGCTATCAAAGCCGTAACTGGCCGACCTAGCTTCGCTGTCACAGATGGTTCGGTGTGTGATTAAACGTACGTGTTTTCGTTTTGCCTCAGAAGAGCTCTGACATGTACCTTTCTTTACTGAACTATTGCTTCTATCAAAGACAAGAACGATTTATGTTTTGGTGTGAGTTGGTTTAAACACGAAGCTATATTGCCTTAACTTAACAAACAACAGCGAAAGAGAAAACAGATTTGAAACTTTCACTCTATCTTGACCTTGGAAGGTTTTCCGAGTCGAACTCCCGCCACGGCGCGATTCTAAACAATGGGTCAAAGTCGATTATAAAAAGCGCAAATGTGCCGATAACCGCCTTGGATACGATTTATGCACAAAGCAGCCAATGGAAATGAGTTACATTTATTCTTCGAAATTGCTGTTACACAGTTTTACGCAACAGTGAAGACCAAGCAATTCCCTAGTGGTTCAAATGTTTACATAACCTTTACGGGGTGGAAATTTTACTCTAAACATTGCGCACCGTTCTAGGCTGACTTTTTGGTACGTTTTTAGATATATATCAAGACGATATTCTAAACAGACATTTTATCATTTTATGGTCCAAAAAAGGCCAAATTTGGAGTTGACTTATCTTCTTAACAACAACTACAACAACAGGCAAAAGTTACTTCCATTGATTTTGGGGGCCGGTAGCTTGCACGAGCAGTTCGGTTTAATTTAGAGAGTAAAGAACAACACAACTCAAGCCACCAGCTCTTAAATTCCCCCAAATTTACATTATAAACTGTTTTATTCCCAAATAATCTTGTTTCTAACACGTTTAAATAATTTTTCTAACGAGTCGTGCTCTTTCTGGTTTCATTCAGAACATCAAAACGACCGACTCGGAAACTCACACTAAAGTGCTTGCGAAATGAGTTTAAAAAAGAAGAATTCGTTACTTACGGCACAACAGCTGTTTCCTTTACACTCTAGAAACCCATTTTTACCAGCTTCCGTGAGGCTGAAACAAAAATAATTCAGGTTTCAAGTTACATTAAAATATGCAAAGCCATAAAACAAACGTGACTTTGTTGTTTTGTTGTGAACCTGAGAGTTGAGTAGGGACGCACGCGGGAACACATTCGTTTCAGTGAAACTTCAGTTCAGGGGCTTTGAGCTTGACCAGATAGAAGCAGAACTCTATTTGACTTGAGTTTTCTTTATGCTTACCACAGTCCTTTCAAATGAGAGTGGTTTTACTTACCTTGAAAAAGGTGCTACTGTCAAAATTAGAAGAACAAACACGCAGTGCGGTGACCACGACATGACGGAGAGTGAAAATGCTATGGTTCAGCGAGTTTCCTAGCTTCGTCAATGAAACTATAGTGTCTGAAATTAATTCAATATCGATAAGGGAATATCGTGCACCTTAATAGTACATACAATACATGGTCCATCTGATCAGAGATTAACAGCAACTAATTATACAAACTCCATGAAAAAATATCTAAATTTATTGAAACCTTTTCTTGAAATAAATCTTCGTTGAGGCTGAAGAAACTAAGAATGAATGCCAATGGCAATGGCGAAGTAAAGTTTGATTTGAACTCATTTTAAAAGGTTTTTGGAACTAGCTTTATCATTCTTATTCTTTTAATTTGTAAAAAAAAAATTAAAATAGCCTTTTCCTAAGTTGAGAGTTGTACATTTAATTGTTCATCAATTTTGCCAATGCCATGATACATAGAACTGATTGTTAGCGACAAAGAAAAAATAAAAAATAGTATTTTAGAATCTAATAATATTCCTTCTCAACAAAAACCAGTAAATCGCAGAAAAGTTTATTGTAAAGTGTTAAAATTAACAAGTAAACATAGTTGCGTGCGCTTATGTACAGCATTACAAAACTGCCATTGTCAAAAAAACCTGGCATTCAAAACACGTGAGCGCCCCGATTCTCTGGCTCTGCTCTTGTACAACCTTAACGCAGTTCGAATGAAATTTGGAGTTGTTGTAGCTGAAGAATTAAAAACCTTAGTATTTTTAAGAACACGTTTGAGCAAATTAAACAACTAGTAAGTGAACCTTGCGGAAATGAAAAGACAGGCTTTTATGTTACGTTTAACAACAACATACGAAAGTGCTTCGGGCGCTAAAGTTAATAAACAGAAAAGGTCTTGTTTGTTTTATTAAATCATACATGATTTATTTTTTGCACCATTAAGAGAGTTCAGTGTTCTGACTGCTTGTTGTTGCTTACAATTTTGTGTGTGTGTGTGTGTGCATGAAGCCTCAAGAGTCTTTGCGTTGTTTTACCAAAGACTTGAAAAGTTGGAATGAAATGACCTTAAATTAATTAGCGTTGGTTAATAGAATATGACAACGTATTCCAACAACTCAAATAGATATCGAAACGATTTCACTCTTCTGTTGTTTGAAGACACCGTTTTGTCCTTTCTTTTGTTGTACTTTGTTGTAAAATGCTTTAAAAATATGTCTAGCTTTTAAAATTATGTATTAAGATATGAAGTTTTATACTGAAACTGCAATAATATTTCGGTGAACTGAATCTCAGCCTCTTCAGGAATATTTGGCCATCTTTCTGAAAGATTTCACTAATTTAGATATGACGACAACAAATAAACACTTGGACTGACTGAAAATATCAGTCTAAGAACAAATTGCTGTTCATATACAGTGAATGACATACTGACTCAGTTGAACTGAAACAAACGGTGCCAGGCTTTCGCGTGGGAGGCCGGGTTCGATCTTTCACTCACTGGTTTTAAAAACAACTGAGAAGAAAGTGCTGTCTTTGCTTTAGCTTCTGCAAATAGCTAGACAGTTTGTGTCTTCTCGGACAAAAGCCTCGGGTGGCAGACCTCGAAGTCTGGTTGCCAAACTCGAAGTCATAGGAATAGGAATACCAGCTAATTTGCACTTTGCCTTGGGTATTGTGCATGTTTATATGGTAACAACCATTGTACGAAAATGATAATGTTAATAAATAAAAGGATGACGATAATAATAATATAAAAGTAATTATAATGATAACGATAAGGGGTGATAATGATAAACTGATCGAAGAGTCCGGAATCCTTTCTTAAGTTTGAAGTGTCTCCCAAAGCCGGCGCTTATCTTCGGTTTCTGTATTGTTAAGCGGATGAGAATCTTTGATTCTCCCTTGACGGGACACTATCCCATCGCATGTTAGTCCTAAGCAGAAAACGGTATTCATCTAAACAGCTGATTCACCTGGAACAAGTCGGGTATTCTTGGGTTGCAACCACTCCCAAGAGACGCCGAAGACAAAAGGCGAAGCGGCCATGTTGGTTCCCTAAACAAAAGAAATCATCAAAATTCTTTTGTTCAAGGGCACCAACATGGCTGCTATGACGTCAGGTGTAACCCAGCAATAGTGTTTTGTTCAAGGGCACAACACAGTGGTCTGGCCGGGGCTCGGCTCGCGACCCTAGGATTACGAGTCAATCGAACACGCTAACGGCTCAGTGTCGATCGGAGTCTTTGGTCAGAGATGAAACGTTTAATAGCTGTAAAGACGTCTAGTAGGGTACGCTTACTCACAACAGACCCTGCTGAGTAACTAGCTGAAGTTTAATGTGTGTTGGAGGCTCGAAAAGAAAAGTAACATCACAAACACAATATGCCTTATGCATGTCTACGTCAAACTAGTCAATTCTCGTATAAGAAATAGGTGTGAGCATTCAGTTGCACGTGCAAATCGTGTTCACGAAGGAATTCTTTTCATTTGTGGACACTTTTGGATTTGATTTATGAAAATATTCACACTTTCGTGATTCGGAAGCGAGGCTTGGGCTGTATGCATAAGGCGTATTCTTAGATAATTTCGTGCATGTTTTTTACCAACTGAAAAGATCACATGCAATTAGATAACTTCTTTCGAGACTGCCAAATTGACAGTTAAAGCACCCCTTCCCCTCCCCCCAAAGAGGGAAAGGAATAAAATACTCTCAAAAAGGAGACAGCAATAACTCTATCGATCAGCTTGGATTCAGTTAGGATTACGACATTACAGTTCTATTTGCACAAATTTATAATTTTAATTTTTTTTTCTCAGCAAAAAAAACCCCAACACTATAGTAATGATTTGAAGAAAATGAAGTGCTCATTGTGACAAAAATTTGCGACAAATCTCAGATCTATAGCTGCATTTGTAACAGAGATATGGCTCCACAAATTAAGTGGTACCATTAGCAGAAAAAAAAAATTTGCGGGCCAGATTAAGCAGAGAAAAATCTAGCAGAAGACTTTATACTTGTAGCCTCAGAATCCAACAGATAGCCAGCACGGCCACCGGTAGATTATCCGCACCTTCTCCAGCACAAGGTAAAATTAACAGATAATCGGCGGGTTGTATTCCAGAAATTACGGTATTAGATGTGTTTCATCAGTCTAGCTACGACTACGTTATATTGTGTACCGATTGATAATGAGGCGTGCCTCAACAGGTCCATTTTAAATTTTCCAACTTGACTAAAACGTTAACAAAATCAATTAATTGTTTTACAATCAATAAAAGCATACCGGCTTGCATGCTCTTAAGAAACGTCTTAAATATTTGAAAAGTTTTACTTTTTTAGAAATATTTAAAATACCAAAATACTTACATAAGTTATCAATTTGCAATTAGTGTCAGCTGATTTTTTTTATAGTTCAAATCACTTGCTAATACACCATAAACAACAATATTCTTCCTTCTAATATCAATCCCAAGTGTTTATGACCATGCAAACATTCATTTATTACCCAGTTACGTATGACATCAACTTAGATTTAAGAACACTACATACGTACAACGATATTTGTTAGCTCAAAATCTTATGTCGATGAACTTTGGAGTAGGGCATCCGCGTTGTTCAACGTTATTTTTGTCAGACCCCACAAACTATTTCCTAAAATCAACTATATATTTTGAATATGCTTGCACCTTTTTTGGAGGGGTGCTGCATGTTTTTGTAAAATGAATTGCTGTACTAAGGAAATGAAAAAAATACCCTTTTTGTTCTTTTCTATTTTGAGTTCAGTTTTCTATAAATTAATTTATAAAACCAAAGCGGGTTCCGTCGAAACTTTTTCCATTTATGTATACATCGATATTGTGAAGCCAGAAACGTTTTAATGATACCACTGGCGCCCTTTTGTATACGGAAAACTCTCGATTTCAGGAAAACATGTATCTGCATGGCTCCAAAATTAGATCAAAAGGCCCGTAAATCTCGCTTATCTCTCGATGAAAAAAAGATCACGACCAATAATTTTAACAAGAAAAGAGATTGAATGAAGCTTACTTCACACGCAGTTCATCATTGCACAATTTGGTGTTTACAACCAACCGAGAAATCTATTCGCAACTACTGTAGCTAATTCTTACACTCACAAACGTCCTTTTCAGTCGGACGAATTCAGTGAGTGAAGTTCTGCCCTAATCGATATTAAGCAGTTTATCCTGGCTACAAACTTATTTCATTATACAATGCAATTTTGGCTTTCGGAGGTGTCGGTTTCTTTGAAACCGACTTACAGATATTTGATATAGTTTGCACGTCCGCTGAGATAATGATCAATTAGTTTATAAAGCTACATCTTACTGGCCAACCAACATACATACAGTTTTGAAATGAAGGAAGCCATTTGTCTCCTTTTTCAAAACTTTAGATATAACACACCATATAGCATGGTACTAATTTGCAATGATGTTAAAGTTTATGTTCAAATTTCACAATCAACTTCTTCCTGCTACGTTTAACTCATATTTCACGAGTGTAACCAATGTGCATAGTTATAATACTCGTTCTAAAGCAAAACACTCATATGATATTCCATATGCAAGAACCAACAATGGCAAATTCAACATGCGATATAAAGGGCCTTTGATATGGAACTCTATTGAAAATGACATCAAACAGTCGTCATTACCAGCATTTAAAAAGAAATTGAAAAATCAATACTGTTGTTTGTGTTGTTGTTGGTGTTTTGTCGATGACCATTTTATTCAATTTATATTTGAACGTTATCCAGACAAGAACTCTACTTCTGCTCACCTTCTGTGCATTATGTGTTTGTGTCTTGTGTGTGCGCGTTGTTAGCTTATTGTTGTTCGCCGACCTGATAATAACCTTTCACTTTATCCTGGCTACCTGTTTTCATTAACTTCTGTTATTGCAGGCAGTCAGTCCCTTATGTATTATTATTTATTGTCTTAAAACTTAAAAATGTAATTTTATAGAGAAATAAAGATACATTGTATTGTATTGTAATGTATTGTATTGTAATGTATTGTATTGTAATGTATCGTATTGTATTGTATTGCATTGTATTGTAATGTATTGTATTGTAATGTATTGTATTGTAATGTATCGTATCGTATTGTATTGTATTGTATTGTATTGCATTGTATTGTACTGTATTGTATTGTATTGTATTGTATTGTATCGTACTGTACTGTATTGTATTGTACTGTATTGCATTGTACTGTACTGTATTGTATTGTATTGTATTGTATTGTATTGCACTGTATTGTATTGTATTGTACTGTATTGTATCGTATTGTATTGTACTGTACTGTACTGTACTGTACTGTACTGTACTGTACTGTACTGTATTGTATTGTATTGTATTGTATTGTATTGTATTGTATTGTATTGTATTGTATTGTATTGTATTGTATTG
>JAOBRD020729774.1:0-14235 GCA_027575215.2 Hydrozoanthus sils
GGCTACCCCACCAACTTGCTAGGACTGGCTCTAGTAGTAGGGTTACCCCACCAGCTTGCTAGGGCTTGGCACTATGGAAACCGGAGATAAGCGCTGGTTGAAAAAGGATTTAGCTTGCCCCAGAGTCCTGCTAAATCTGTTGGTTAAATGGTATCCAGAATTTCAAAATGCTGATTTTGGAATTCCAATCCGGTAATCATCACTAAGTAAAGAGTAGGGATTTGGAAATGAATATATGGATGTGAAGCAGTTGTCAATTCACAATTCTTCTCTAGGTTGGTAAATTCTACGAAATGTACCACATGGATGCTGTGACTGGAGTCAATGAACTGGGACTGATTTTTATGAAGGTAACTTGCGATCATTTAATGATTGTTGCAGTGATTTACTCAGTTTAAGTAATGATCTGAGTAAGAACTAGGCAGGCAACGGCTGTGAAATACAGAAACATGCTAATTGCCATGTTGTTAAACCTGCTATCTGATTGGCTAAGCTTTTAAAATGGATAAAATCTTCCTAAGCAAGCTAATGTGTTTCTTTCTACTTCACTCATTCAAGCTTTTCAAGTTTAGTTATTATTTTCTGTTTCTAAATTTAAGAAAAAACCCATGTGGGGGACATTGAAAATGAAAATGTTTTTGGTTGCTTTTGTTTTGGAGTTCTATGATTGGCTAAATTGTTATAGCATGAAAGAAATATTGCTTTCAAATAGAGTTGCACTGCTTTTTACTTTAAAACTATGTTGTATACTGATCGAAGTATTCTCAGTATGAAAATTCAAACATCCTGGTGTGGATAACGCAAAATACCTTAGAACAATGGGAGGTTCCGAGTTCTTGCACAGACTGTACTTAAAAAAACAGTATGCTACTGGTTTATACCTAGGGAAAAACTTTAATTTGATGACCTCGATCAGTTTACTTCTCTGCTGACTGGCGCTGAGGATATGTAGTTTGAGTGTAATCAAAAACTTGATTCCACTGTCCGTCGTCCCAACACGATCAGAGGTCATAAAAATGCATCCAGAGAGGATTTTTTTCTTCACTTCTTGTTTCCATGAATTTGTTTTCAGTTAAATGACCTTGCACGAACATTTTTTCGTGATGTTATGCGCTAGTGCGAATGTATGAATTTTATTTATTTTTTTGTCAGGTCAAAATTGCAGACTCCTATAGTTTAGCTTTTTAGCGATTTTCTTAAAAGTATTTTATTTTTTCCTACAACCTTATGTCGTAACTATTGTTATTAGTTTTACTTTTTGGTTATAAAATTTGACGTGCGTTTTATAAAATGAAACAAAGGTTTTTTAATATTATTTTCTATATTGATATTTATTTTTAAGTCACTCATCGAGCTGTTTTGACCGTGCACAGGGAAACTTTGCTCATTGTGGATTCCCCGAGCACGCGTTTGCTCGCTATTCAGGAACCCTGATACAGAAGGGATTCAAGTAAGTTGCCATTCGTTTTGGTTAATTTCTTCAACCACGTAGAAGAACTTAGCCTGCGTAGCAAGCCTTTCCGTTAGGTTTTGACGAGATTTTTTTTGACCGTGCAAAAAATGGGGGTAAGAGCAAAAGAAAAGAAAAAAGCAAAAGGAGAATAATGAGTTGGATTTCTTCCCTCCCCAATCTTTTCTTCCATTTTTTGCTCTCGCCTCAATTTCGCATGGGCAAAACTATAAAATCATGCCTAAACCCAACGCAGTGGAAACGCTTGCTACGCGGACTAGGAAGAAATTAGCTGTAAGTGGCAAAACGTAGACTACCTAAAATTTTTCTCTTATTTCTTTCAGAATTGGCAGGGTTGAACAAACTGAAACTCCACAAATGATGGAAGAAAGATGCAAAAAAAGTTTGTTTTCATCCCCCCTTTTGTATTTTTTTGTTTTACTGTAGAACTATACCAGCTTTGTAAAGCATCAGGTCCTAGACAAATCTTACTCTTACACTGCTTTTAATCTTCTAATCTCTTGGTATAAAAAAGTCTCTGTGTCCATTTTGACGATATGAAGTTTCGTCTCTGAAAACACTTTTTTCCAGATGAAAATTTTCTCAATCTGCTCATACATAATGTTATCAATACTATCCATCTTTGGAAAACAGTAGTAATGTAACAAGACGTCTTCCTTCGTCTGCCATCTTTATATGTTCACAAAAAAGACAAAAAGCTAAATTTTGCGACAAGGTACAGAGATCTATCCCCACGTCCAGCTATGCAGGACGACAAACGACTTTGTCCGTCCAACCAATTCATACCTTCCCAGAGAGATGGAACTGAATCCCGCTCGAGTCTTTTAAGTTCTGCTGGTTCGTAGCCGGTTTTGCGTTCTACAATCCACGTGCACTAAAAGTTTGACCGGACGGAACCAAAGTTCTTCCCTAAATAAAGACTTGAGTAAGAGAGGATCAAAGCTTGTTTGCATTTACTTTTTATAGGAAGAACAAGATGTTCAACTGATGAACAGAGAACAAAGCCTGATTACAAATGATGTCAAAAAAAGATAAGCCGGATTTATTAGATCACAAAAGCAATTACTTCCACGTGGGCCAGCGACTTACTTTGACTTTGCCGAAGAAACTAAATATTTTTTACCCATTTTCAGTTGCAAAAGAACCAAACTCTATTTTACTTAGTTTCAAAGTTAAACTTTCAAAAGAATATGATAGCCAAAACGAGGCTAGTGAAGCTTATTTGAATGCAGCCAAAAGTGTTTTAACATCCCAGGTGTCGACCGCTGAACACGCCGTTTATACAAAAACTTTTTATCGTCTCAAAAAGATTCAATGTTTTCTTAGATCTGAAGTTTGCTTTGTTAAATTCGGAAATTTTTGCGTACTCACAAGTGCCAAATAGTCATTGGGTCAAATAAATGAAGGGGATGGGGGTGAGAAACTTCTTAGAACTTTAATAAATGGGGGGGGGGGGGAGTGAAAATTTTGAAAAATTCAAAACAACAGAGACCAGTAAAGATATGGATGAATCATTGAACTCTAAGCTAGTGATTCTCGTTGCCCGTGCTGTAATCCCAACAAAATTAGGGAAAGACGAACACCGAACTTGACACTGATCAGCAAATTTATATCTTCAAATACACTTGATGATCGTACCAGAACTTTAAAAAATAATAAATGAGGGATCCTAATTAGCCCTGGTGGGAAATGGAAAAATCGGGATGTTAATAAGCGTCGTTTATTTGGCACCTTAGAGTAACGAAGTTAAGCTATTCAGTACTGCATTTAGTATTTATTTAAATTCTATTATTTTATTTAAATCACTACTTGATTTCCATTTCCTGTGAATACTTGTTAAATACTATAATACTCTAAATACTGCTTTTTATCCACAGATCGCACAAATACAAAATATGATAAAGTGGTTAACCGTGAAATATGTGCCATTATAACGAAAGGTAGGAACTCTTAGAAATAGGGTGGGTGTGTGAGTAGAAGTGATGATGATAAAAGAAAACATTTAGCCAGAAGAGATAATCGCCATGTTTTCAGTTGGTCCTTTCAGCTCCAGAAAGTTATCAACATCCAACTTCTCTTTAAAGGACAAATACAAGATACAAAGCAACGAGAATCGATCAAACAAAGTTAACTACTGAACATAAAATGTAAAATTCTCCCAATTTTGTTTATTGAAATTTGTAGGCTTTAGTCGCGGGAGACTTTATCAATACAACAGGGAATGAAAGAGTTAGTTTTGAACCGTTTTGCAGGTACCAAGACGTACAACTTCATGGATGGAGATTGCACAGAAGCAGAAGCTGCCTTTCTTCTAGCGATCTCTGAGAAGGTGCGTTAGCTCTGGTTTGCGGTGCTCCTTCATTGTGACTTTGGACTTGAGCGCATCAAATGTTTTTACAGATTGTCTCAATTTGTGTTTGTGCTTTGCTCAGCCGGTAAGATCTCTGACTGTCAGGCGTTAAGTAACGGATTACATCCCCGGCATTGCCGAGGGTTGAACAGTTGTACGGCCATCTTTCGCCACACTGTCCGTGGACAGAGACGTTAAGCCGTTGGTCCCAGCCACTAATTTTCAGGGTAGGCTGTATTGATGAATGAAGGAATAATAAATGATGTACAGTTAGGCCATGCCTTCCCCATCGGTATGTACAGTTAAAGGAATTTTCCACTGTATAACATTCTTGGTCTCGAATAGAACTTTTGTTAAGTCTGTGTCCATGTAAGTAGTTTAAACTTGATAATTCTATGGATATATCCAACGCCGAGCGATTTATTTTGATCATTTGCACGGTTTGAATTTCCCGCGCGCCGCCATTTTGAAATTTGAAGTGTTTCGTATGCAGTGCCAGTCTCCACTCTCGATGAATACAATAGCAATGGACGAGAGGGGGTCTGGCACTGCAACCAAAACACATCACTTTTAAATGGCGCTCGGGAAATTCCAGCTGTGAAATGATGAAAACGAATTGCTTGGAGCTGGATGTATGCACAGAAGTATCAAATTTAAATTGCTGATCAGTGCGGACACAAATTTAACAAAAGTTTTACTTGAGACTAAAAATGTTGTGTAAAAGAGGATTCATTTAAGTTCTAGATGGCATACAAAAAAAGATTCACTTTAAAAGAGGTTAGTTATTATACTATTGATCAAATTTATCAGGGCTCGGATGATACTTCCGGCGGCGAGAGTGAGTACGGAGTGTGTTTCGTCGATACGTCTATTGGCAAGTTTTATGTAAGTAATTACTGTACCAAAGCATTATCTGTTTGACGATAGTATTAAAAATAATGATATCAGTAATAATTAATAGTAAAAAATTAAAAAGGCTAAAAATGCTTTGATAAGAAGTTAAAATCCGAACGTTTTTTCTATTTGAAAGTCATCATCAATTGAAAACGTTCGCATTTTGACTTTTTATTAAAGAATAATTTCAAATTCGCTGAACACCGACTGCGCTTTGACGCTATGCTGGCAGCCCCCCCCCCCCAAAAAAAAAAAAAAATTGTTCCAATTGGCCTGGTTTATGTCGAAATTCTATCTGGGTCATAGAGGCAGATACACATTAAATGAAGAAAAATGTTGCCCAGGGAACCAATCGATACTAATCAACTCACTCGGGCAATCTGCGACATCGTTAGCATGGTGTCCCCTGGCGGTTTAGTGACAAGTAACCTGGGAGATGTCGATACGGTTCGAGTAAATCCATGTTTATTTTGAAATAGTGTGCCAAAAATAAAATGTTTTTTTGTTTCTATTATTTCGTTTTTTAGTCGGTTTTCATTTTTTTCCAGTTGGGACAGTTTAAGGATGACCGTCAGGCGTCACGACTAAGAACTTTAGTGGCCCACTGTTGCCCCGTACAGGTTGGTACGTTTGGTGGTATTTCTGGCAAGCACTTGCTTTGGGTATGATTTCTGTAGGCTTAGACATGTACACAGGCCCTCTTTTACTGAGTTATAACAGTCGGTAACGAGATTCCACTTTTTGTTTCGAGCAGCTGGCTTCTGCTTTTGCGGGGTTGGCTCTACGTTAACAAAAACTTTTTATTTGAAATTGACTTCTCTCTGAGCGATAGAAATAAAGAAATTCAACGCGCTAAAATTTGAGTATTCGTAATACTTTCATTTATAAGTAGAGGTTAAAAAACGCAAGCAAAGTTCGTTTTGTTTTGTTCTCGTTTTTCGTTTTTGTAAAAAACCATGTCGAAATTTCCAGAAGTTTTTGTTCGGCGTAGTTTTCACATTTCTATAAGTTTTCGCTAACTTGCAAAACACGCGTTTTGTCGAAACTTCGCGAGTTATGCTTGCGTTTCTTTCTTACCCCAATATTATGTTTTGTTATAATTTCCCTCTGTTTGAAACAAAAACCAACAAAAACTTAGGATTATGAAGCAATTAGTTATGTTATTCATATGTTGCATGAAACAATTTTACACATGAATAATTCACTTCATGCCATGTCTTTTCGGACAATCACCACGACTTTGAACAACTCGGCCTCAATCAACCATCTTTTTCCGACTTGATTCTAGGTTCTTTGTCCTCGTGGAAACATTACCAGTAAGACCCAGAGCTTGATGAACCATGAACTGTCGTCTGCAATCAAAGAATATTTAACTCCAGGTACTTTAGTTTAAAGTCTTCATAAATCTTGGGTAGTCCGAAAATCCAACAGGTTTTACAACCCACTCAAGGCGAGCGTTTTATAACTATCTAAGATCTTCTCTTATCCGAGAAGATGCGAACGTCTAACTGTTTGCGGATGTTAAAGCAAAGATATATATAGGACCTTATCCTCAGATGTTTTAAAGGGATCCTCTTGGTCTCAAATAAAACTTTCGTCAAGTCTATGTCTATGTCAGCAACTCAAAAATGATAATCCTGTGCATATAACTAACGCCAAGAAATTTCATTTGCGGATAATTTTCGAAATTTGAATTTCCCGCGCGCTGCCATTTTAAAATGGGTAGTGACTAGATTCCATACGTCAAACCGCCCTTTTCGAGAGAAGCCCTGAAACAACTTCCGTATAACGGGAATTGTAGCATTAAATGTTGTAGCTATCGGCCGCGAGCGAAGCCGTTAAGTATTTATAGTTTGAAACCACAATTTACCCAAATTGAGTTAATTTCTGAAGCTAAGTCCCATAGGAAGTTCACCTCTGCAAATAGAAGAACATGCCCTTATTTGGTGAAGTCTAAGCCTAAGATGTGAGTAATCGAATCTTTGTTGCTTAAAAAAAATTTAGTATTTTAAATACACAACACCTTATTACAGCCATTGTAAATATGACAAACGTCCATCGGGAGTTGAGGTTGAACTACCATCAATTAAACAGCGTTTATGCTCTTTTTCTTCAAAATATACATTCAACTAGTTCATATTAACTTTCTTTTGAAAACATGTCATATCGCAGCATTTAAACCATCCATTTTAGTTCATGTCGGTTCGATCTTATGCGCGAGTTCATTAATCTTGGACATTCTTGCACTGCGAAGTTTCGGTTTAAAGTTTATTCCATCTAAGCGCTAATTTATGAAGAGTAGCGAAAGAGGAAGCTTTGACTTCAAAAGGTATTGAGGTATTTATTTTGGAAATTAGTTTTGAATAGCCACAAACAATAAGTTACGTGTTTCTCGAGTGAAACGATCCATATAAAAAGTTATTTAAAATTGAAAAACTTTGAGTTTAATAAGAGCGATTCCATACCAAAAGCGAGACGAACAAAAGAAATTTAAAAATAGAGGGCTAAATGGAATGAGATCAAAGTAAAAAGCTAAATAATATATTGAAAGCTGGAGGCAAGCGGAAAAAAAACGTGACACTCTAAAGAGTAGTCCCAGGCTTCACTCGAAAAGAATGGTTTGACGGATGGAATCTAGGCACTACCTTTAAAATGTGACGTGCTATGGTTGCAGTCCAGTCTCCACTCTAAATAAATACAGATGAACAAGAAGGGGTCTGGCACTGCAACCTTAACAGTCGCATTTCAAATTGGCGGCGCGCGGGAAATTCAGATCGCGAAAATGATAAAAGTAAATTGCTCAGCGTTAAAAAGTTGCACAGAATTATCAACATCGACTTGTCTTGTTGATGTAGATTTAACAAAAGTTAATTTTCAGATCTAGAGTGTTCTATATCAGAGGAACCTTTAATATCCTTAGTGAAGGTCCTGCAATTGGAGTTGCATGACAGATTGTTGCCATAGCAACTAGGCTAACCAAGCGGCGGTGTTTAGTTTTCCTTGTAATAAGGGAATAGAAGGAGGATTCAGCATACATTCTTTTTAGTTGAGGCAGGAAATAACTAAACGGAATGCACATAGCGAAATGATTTTTCCTCGTTGATTTCTTAATGCTCTAGGAACTGAATTTTGGGATGCCACCAAAACATTAAAAGTTCTTGCAGAGTCCAGTTATTTTGAGGGAAAGGAGAACTGTGAACAGAAGTCAGCAAAGGTCAGCATAGTAACCAATATGATTTTGAAGTATAATAAAGTAATGTCCGAGTATTGGTTTTCTAAAATACCCACGACTTTGAAAGAACCAAGCATCGATATTTAAAAGTTATTGATATCATTATCGTTATCACTATCATTCTGTTGTTGATTGATTGTATTGAAAGATTACTCTATTCGAAATCTTATGATTTAGATTTCTGAGTTAAAGAGAATTGAAATCCGATTTTATCATTAACTTCATCATCATCACCATTATCATTATCGTCATCATTATTACCATCATCATCAGCATCATTATTACTACCTTCATCATTTACATTACCACCATATCTTTACATTATCATCAATATGATATCACAACCATCACTGTCATTGTCACAATCGTCATCACCAACATCACCATCGTCAACACTTCCGTGAACATCATCATCGTCACCGTAATCATCATCATCATTGTTATGGCTGTTGCTGCTGTTGTCATTGTCGTTGTCATTTTTATTGTTGTTATCAAAACGACTAGTGTATTTAAAAGTTTTTTCTTAGTCTTGTGCAAAGCAACAAGGGCGAAACTTTTTTCGCAATGCATGTTCTGCGTTTACATAAGTGTTAATAAGACTGCTTACTAACCCTGGTTTGGTTGTGTATTAAGGGTTGGCCGAAGGTTCTGAAGGATGTGACTGATGGAGGTGAGCAAGCGGCAGAAATTATTTAGTTTATACTAATTTTTCTGTCAGCATGAGATTTCTGTGCCTTGAGTTAAAAAATAATAATCCCGTTAGAGGTCTTAACGATACTTTTTTGCTTTGCGAATTTCTTATATTTAAAAAAGTACTTCCTTTTTCTTCCTGCACGCCGTCGTCTCGAAAATTACAACCTGAAAAACACAATTTGGAAGTCTTTACGACAACAACCTACAGAAATTTTGCCAATCGTCTTTTACCATCAAGAAAAACTGTTTCGTCTTTTTCAATTCACAAAGCAAAACTTGGATAAAAAAGAAAGCAAACTATCCATACGCACATGATGGAAAAGGGAGAGCAAGAAATGTGGTTTTGTAATCCGCCTTCATCCATGTTGCCGTCTTCGTTGCTTCAGTACGACGACAAACACACTTTTTTCCCGCCCTTTCCGATCACGTATACCTAGTCTGCTTTCTCTTTAGTCCGAGTTATGTTTTGTGAATAGAAAAGAGTGAAAGTGATTTTTAAAGGTAAAAGAAGATAAACAAAATTTTCTAGAGACCGTTCTCGTGGTCGTAAAAACTTAAAAATGAGCTTTTCATGTTGTAATTTTCAAGTCGACGTGCAGGTGGCCAGCATGGTGCGTTCCAACGTGCAGTTACTGTATTCACTGTTGTTTTATATTTTCGTCGTCGGCGTTGGGTAACTTGTATTTTAAACTCCCTATTTTTAACTCACAAACTCTATTTTGATGTAGATCCACTGGGACTGAATCCAGCGGACGGCTATGGGCTGGCTATTAGCGCGCTCGGAGCTGTTATTTTGTAAGTGTTTATGAAAAGTTAATCCGTTGTTGAAACTTTAAGCTGAAACTTGTATGCAACAACGAACGAGACAAGTTTCACAAAGTGCTTAGGAAGTAAAGTTTGAAATATCAGTGTCAACTTCCATGTTCTGAAATAATGTTGCTTTATTTTCTTTTTTTCTCATAAGAATTTTATTAATACATTTTTTAATATTCAAAACAATTAAACACATTTTGTATTTTGTGGTGGGCACGCCTTTTGCAGATGTTCAGTTTCGTTTTGAAGATTTGACCAAAATCTCCCTAAAAACATCAGAACATGAATGTCGAATTTGTAATTAGTATTCTCTCGTCACTGTGAAAGTTTCTAACATTTTGCGGCCATGTATGAATGGAAGAATTTATATACAAAGGATCAACGTCATTTAATGAATTGCATTTTAGTTGTAGTCATCGATTGAGTGCAGTCAATAATGTAGCAACTGTAACAAGGACTTTTTGGGGAAGTAAGCTCATGGTGGAACGAGAGGCTGTTACTAACCTGTTACTAACCTGTTACTAACCTGTTACTAACCTGGATATTTACATCAATTGATTACTGCATTCAGGAACATATAGCTTTATTGCTGGTCATGACTCATTCAGATACAGCCAGAACTGAAAGATGTTACTGAAAGACTTATTGTCTTGTTACAACCGATTTGTTTTAGACCACTCAATATTCAGTACACCAGATTATGAAATAGAGGAAATTCTAAATATGTCGCTTTTTGCCCTGTTGTAAAGGCGTTCTTACAACAGATTGAAAACGACCAAGGCGACTTGCCTTATGAACACAAAGCTTAACATTGTTTTCCACTTGTCGAAAATACTTCTTTCTATATGAAAAATCTATCGTAACTCCGCCATTAAACATCTGCAATCCAGAAACAAGCAGTTTTGGCACTAGCTTAATCTTAAATAAGTCTTCCAATTTAAGGTTATATCCTAAATAATAGAAAAAGGTGTTTCACTAAGATTTGGAGAAAAACATAAAAAAAAGAAACTCTGGGGTAGTACCTCTTTCAGTCAATGATATTTTGTTGGAAACCAACCCCTCAGTCAAAGAAGTAATTTAATCTAATTAATACTCACCTTGCGCATCGTTAATGGCAGATTTAGTAAACACTAAATTTTTGACGTTGCTAAAAGCTTGACCTGCTGGTGAATCTGATCCATGCAGTTTGTAAAATACCTGTTGCTCTTGTTTTCTAGTTCTAGCACAAAAACAAGCCAAAGTATTGTTTCACTTTTATACTTTTCAACAGCTATTTGAAGAAATGCTTCATTGAGGAGGAATTGCTTTCGATGGGAAACTTCGAGGTATTTCTTATCACTGTGCTTGTTAATCAGCGGTGCTGCACACACATGCTAATGATGTAGAGACGGGAAAATGGCACAGAGGCCTTACGGGTCAAAAACAACTAATTTTTATTTGGGCCCTAAAAATAGTTTGAGCCTAAATGTCAGCAGCCTTGGACAGCTGTTTCGGCTGTTGTTGGGCCTGTTCAGAACGTTACAGTTAACAAACACGATTCTACCAGGAAGGACCAGTGTTGGCATTTGTTGTTCTTTCTCAGTAACCCATGAGGCCTCAATGCTATTTTACTAGCCGTCTCTCTATTTACAAACATACCTTTTCAAATCCAAACAATTTTGGGACAAGAAACAAAGAAACCTTTGTCTTAAACCACCAAACAAATAGCCGTTAACGCATTAATAACAATGACTGACCCCCCCCTGTATCACTAGCACGTATGTGTAACCCTGGGGGGGGGGATTCCAACATTTTGGGATGGGGACGCTCGTCATACCATTAGGGGGAAAATTCAACGATTGATACCGCTTAGGGTGCCAGAGACCAAATTTTGACATTTGCATACAGTGCGGCACCTTTTAGGGCTTCCTTAGTACCATACAAACAGAGTTTTTGATTTTTAGTTGTTGTTTCAGAGATTAAATCAGGCAAGTTATTGTCACTTGAAATGTTGTCTGCATGTTCGCTTTTAGGTGGTACTCCTTAGGGTTTGTAATCGACCTGAGCCACGCCCATATTGGTACCTCTAAGGGATTCCATTGAAATTTTCCGACGAGCAACCCCGTCTCAAAAAGTTAGAAGTCCCCCCTCCCTCCCTCCCCCGAGTGTGTAATACTACAGATTTTTCATCACAAGTCAGATCTCACAAGCGTTACGCTTACACTCTAATGTTAATTGTTTCTTTGCTGTTCTCCTATAAAGTATAGGAGTGTTGCTTCCTCATTCCAATTGTCGGTCATTTTAACAAGCTTGTAAAACACCATAAATCCATCTAAATAGAACAAGTGTATTTTTTTCATTTTAAATAAACTATGCTCTGTGTTTCGTCAGGTGCCGCGTCATTTCCTTCTACTTCTTAAGTGGGAAATCATTTCAAATTTTTCCACGATATTTTTTAACTTTCGCCTATCTGAATATCTCAGGTTAGCGTAAAAATTTTAAAGATAGGTAAAAAACTGGTCTTTTGTTTGCGCTGAGTTAAAGGTTTGCTATCGGAGTTATTTGACCAAAGGAAAACTACTAGCTTGTTCAGTCTAGAGGCATTACTCTACCATCTTAGCTTTGGTTCCGTGTTTTTGCTGTTCTCATGTTGTTTGTTTCTTATTGTCTAAGGAATTCATACCGCTTGATTGTGCATCAAACGAAAAACGAACCTCAGGGTTTGCCCAAGGACGGCAGCACATGGTAGGTGTATGTGACCCATGAAATAAGCCTAAAAGATAATGAAACGTTATTTATTCGATTGCCTCACGATATCTATCATAACAAGATAACGCGACTTTTCCACTGCTGCTGCTAGTCGTCATCAGGCGATGCTGTAGCCTGGACGGATCATGTTGGCGGCCCTCTTTTATTGTGATTGGTTAGTCACTTAAAGCCTTCTGCGTTTGTGTTTTCGAATAGACCTTAGACCTATGTGAGATCATGGGAGTTTTGGATCAATTTTAACTGTTCAGCAATTCGTAATGTTTGTTCTCAGGTCCGTCGGGGCGATGGGCTATAGGCTTAAAGGCAAACTTTGTGAAAGTTATTTTTTTAGCAGAATCTAGAAGTTGCCATTTTTTTTGAAACTTGGTAGCCTTCGACTTTTGGAAAAAGGGTTTGTTTGCAACCATTTCATAACTCTTAACCAATTTCTGATAAGGATGTCTAGCTTGTCTTTACACTCAGTATAGATTTTGGTAATAGAAGTTCAAAGTTTTCTCAAACAGTTGCACGTGGTTCTAGATATTAGACAATGTAGCTCTGACAAACTTGGATATCGTAAGCAGCGGTGGCGACAGCTCAGTTGAAGGAACGTTACTGGAACGACTTGATCATTGCAGCACGCCATTCGGTAAGATGACAACTTATCTTATTCATACTAATTTTCGCGGGCTTTTTCTTTCGCAAAATTGGAACAGGTTTATTTTGCGAACGTTAATTTTTGCATTTTTGCCAGAAAATTAATCATTTTAAAACGGCTTTAAATTTCGCGACTACACGCTTTCTTCTCTTAAGTGTAGAAGTTGCTTTCGCTAAATTCATATGAGGATACGAAGCAAAGAATATCAACAAACAAGTTAGTAAACAAAGTCAAAAAGAAAGGACACATAAAATACAGTACGAATCCTATCTTTGTAACTTATAGAGAAGTTATTTGAAACGTATGAGAGCGGTGCTTCTTAAAAGTAACCAAGGAAATAAAATAAACTTGGAAACGAAAGTGGCATAAATTAGAGTGGAGTAAATTTATTTAATTTCACTCTTATTTGTGTTGTTTTTATTTGCAAAAGACAAACTCATGAAAGGGCACAAAAGCGTGTTGCACTTGTACTGATATTTGGTTGACAGAAAAAAAATTTCAAAATGTCAGCAAACAAGTTACATAAGCAAAATCAGAAACAAAGGACACGTGCCTTTATTTTGGAAAAAAATGTACTTTTTATTTGTTTAAAAATAAGTATACCTGGGAAACGGGAAGAACAAGGCATTTTCACACTCATGCGCAGTGGGTATATTCCACTGTTTTGGCAGGTCTCATAAATATTACGGTTTCCGAGATATAAAATTGTTTTGCTTTTGTATGATGTTTCATAATGATTTGCAGTATTCATTGCCCATGGTTTTGTCTGGGCGGCAGAATTCGGCGAATTTTGTAAGACCTGTGGCCCGCCAAAACAGTGGGATGTACGCTTTGTGCATGATTTTGAAAATGCCTAATTGTGGCGAATACGAGTACAATTGTTTGTTCAAAGTGGCCCCAATTTTTTGTTTTCAGGCAAAAGATTATTTAAGCAATGGTTGTGCGCTCCACTCTGCAATCCAGCGGCAATAAATGACAGGTATATTACCTATTTCTAAGAAATGTCACTCTTTACCAGAGTGTGTTATCTGTTGCACTTTTCGACTGTTATAAATATAAATATATGGCTGGCATGGTTTCAGGGGTTTTGAAAAACGCCAAAACATTAACCTTAGTTTTTAACTTTACTTTACTAACTGGAACACTACTGGTAATATCTGGAATTTAGAATTTTGAACCTGGAATTTGAAATCTGGAATCTTGAGTTCTTCATTTGCGAGAACAGAATCCACGAGCATCGGAATGGGCGTACGGGAAAACTGTAACTATAGAAAGTAATTTTATCCAAACACATCACTGTTCAACAGAATTGATTAAAACGTCGATATTACAGATCCTGGAGGGGGGGGGGGGGGGAGTTAAGCCCTTTATTGGGGAGGGTTGTTTTTACCGTCGTT
>JAOBRD020729878.1:0-14233 GCA_027575215.2 Hydrozoanthus sils
ATGCTGTGATTTCAAACAGACAATTCTCAGTGTATGTGTATGAACTTTATTTTGTAAATATTCTAAGTTTCAGAGCTTAGATAGGATAGGAGTTAAAGTAGTTGAGAGCTATCACTAGCTGTCATTCGGTGAGACGGGTGTCTTTACTCTATCCTCCTCAGATGCTTTCTTGATGCTTGGTCTAGGTCACACATCAAATGTACATGGAGATGAGCCAAGGAAGAAAGCCTCTCTTGTCGACCCATGGTGGCTCTAGCCTACGTGTCTCTGCTACTACCATGCCTCTAAATTCCCTGGGGAAAAAAGGCCGCAACAAAACTCCTCTCAGTCGCCTCAGTGCACTCTTTCTCTTTTTTCATATCAAACTCACTGAGTACAAAAGGTCTTAAATCACAACATTTGACCACACCCAAAACATTGGTCACTCAAAATGTCATCGATTCTGCTATTTTTGTTCATTTATTATTTTATGTAATTCAAAAGCCGTAAATGTACCGCTGGAGTTAAAAAATATAACACTTCGGACTTTAGATAAGTATAGTTTGAACCAATTTATTGAGAATCTAAATTCGGGTTTTTGCAGTTGATTTCTTCCCGTTCGGCCCCTTCTTCAAGGCTTTTTCGCAAAATATGTCGATCCCGGTAGGAGTTTAGGTTTTAAACTTTTTTGTGCAGGCATAAATTATAAATGTGCCGCCAAATTCGAAAAGAATAGCAAATTTCCCGTATTTTGGTGTACAATAAATGAATATTCGTGAGTAATTACATTCGGGTTTATGGCTTTCAAAAGTTACGCTTTGCTTGTTTCTCTGATACTCGTAAGTGCAATATCTGTTGACGCGATAGGACAAAAATGCGTTCTAATCGAACAATCGGAATTTTGTTGTTTTCATACGGCCTCCACTCGTCATATGTCCCGTCATAGCCTTTAAAATGTATTTCCATTCCATAACTCTCCCTGTCAACCTCTTTAATTTTAACTTCACATAGCTCTTTATCAATTTTCCTTGTTTTCTTTTAATTGTTTATTTATATGCGGAATATTCATCTATTAAACACTTTGGAGTTCTACACTCTTTCCTTGGCCCATCCGCAATACTGGACATCATTGGTATTTCTTAATCACGCATGTCTGGCGAGGTATTTCTTCCAAAAGAGGAGATTGGGACCGAACGCAACAAATGTCTCTCTTTGTGTGGAATGAGTTTGGTATGGTTCAATCCTTTCCTCTTTTCTTTCTTTTTGCCATATTAGTCATTTCTGAGCCAGAAATGGGTCATGGCACAATATAGTTAAGAACTTTTATACCTATAAGGGATGGAAAGAACTGAACAGAACACTGAAAAGAATAACCTAACTGAACATTCATTGTCGCATTCCCAGCACAGCTGACACGGGATGTAGTGTGTTGGAGGTCGGTTCAGCTTAACTCACTGTGATATCGGCAGACGGCAATAAAGTCGATTCTTTAATTCCGACTACCTTAACTTGACATCACATGCGGTAAAAACTAAAAAAAAATGTGCGTTTGCTTGTAAAAAGGAGATACTACGAAACTATCAAAATCACGTATAAGAGTAAAAGATAAAATATAGGCGGGTGTAACTTACATCCGATCTTGTCTCCAAGTCTAAAAAAGTAAAAACTCCTTAACTCCGTTAGTAACTCCGTTAGTAACTCCAAAAGAGGTAGAACTCCAGAAAAACTCCAAATAACTCCTAATCTCCGATGTATGTTCTCCGAATACTAACTCCAAACAAGATACACATGTGCGAAAAAGACTACTCCTATCCTATTACGTTCTTAAGCAGTGACGCACGGGAAACTAAAACCGCATTGTCTTACAAAAAACCTAATACAATGGTTAATACAAAAATTAGCTAAGTGTCAGTAAACAAAACAAAACAGAGTCTTTATGTACTGCAGAATGTACTTAAATGTTCTCTGCATAAATTTTGTGTGAATACATAACATTCATACTGATAAATAAATTATATAGCATAGCCTAGGACTAGTCTCGCTATGCTATTGATCATGTAAAACCACAAAATCAACAACTGTCATTAATAATACTGATAATAGTGAGGTGCTTGAAGGGCGTATTTAAAAATTTCAATGCACTTACAAAAAGTAAAAAATAGTTACATATATCTATAGCTACGATTAAAGTAAAAATAAACTTCAATTAGCTAAATATTACTGTTCGTGAATCAGATGACACCCGTGGTCATGCAAGGTCTTTATTTCTTTTTCATGGTTACGCAGGTAGCTGTGATGCATCTCAAAGCTGCTAAACTGGCACACAATTCTTTAGAGGTTATGTAAAGTCAAGTATATGGCCTCACTAAAATCTATACGTTGTATTCACAAGTATGCCACTGAGAGATAACACTGAACACTCAATGGTTATTTCTAGACTTGAGCAGAGCTGTACTGTCCTTTAAAATCCCACGACCAAACTCCCAAACTCCCAAACTTCTCTAAAGCAGGAGATTGTGTCATATCGGAGCATAGCATGTAGAAACAAACATGCTCGTACATATGTTTGTTCCTAAGTAGGTTTCGTTTGGGTGGAGGGGTCACAGAGACGCAGCGAGAAGTTTGGATGTTGTCCATGCCAGTATGCATGAACAGTACAAGGATGAGCACAAAGATTTGACTAAGGCCAAGTAGCAACGTGAATACAAGAACGTCAAACAAATTACAGCGCATCTTAACACAAAAAGTCCTTTCAACTCCAACCTGCCTGCGCAATATTACAACAGAACTTGTCGTTGAGGATAAAGTAAACGCGGATCATGCTTACACGTGGGTTGCAAAGTTCTCACATTCATGATTTAAGAGGGTGCCCGTGTTTCCTTCCGCAAGAAGAGTGAGGTTGTTACTCTTTGCATCAAGGACGGCTGTGTCTATTTCTGATGGGAAAATGCAAGCAAGGATCCACAGCTGTTAAACGTCATTGCTTCTTAAAAAGCATGGATGGTTTGATAATCTCGAGAAACAAGACTTTTTGACCAACAGAGCCAATAAGCAATAGTTTATCAGCCTGGCCAGCACTCACAAACAGGCTACAGTTTACGGTTTGTACCGTTTTAAACGCTACAGCAGATTCCGATTTACTTATTGCGCAGACTGCTGTTGTTTCCGCAAGAACAAAGACAACAGCACTAGTGGTTAAAGACACGGATCTCCCCCTCTTGTTCTATTACCATGCTGATCATTATATTAATGATTTGTTCATTATACCGGAACCAAAACTGAAAAAGTCAATATCCAGGAGGATTTGGAAGAAAGCGTACTTGCATTTTGGAACACTATATATGTATTTTCTTCCTACAATACATGCAATGCTCGGATATGACACAATCTCATGAGTTCATGGAGTAGGCAAGCAGTTGCTTTAAAGAAGTTTAAAACTAACATTTTCTTCCGCCAACAAGCTGAAGTTTTTTATGATTCCCAATACAAACCAAGAAAGAGGTTTTCCTATCAAGCTCAGAGTGGAAGGGCAACCAAGAACTACAACAGTAGACTTAGACTGGAAACTTGAAGATGGGAACTTTCTTTCGATGGGAACAGGCTTGCTTCCAGCACACAAATTCCTCTTAGAAATGATTACATGCAACTGTAAATCTGATTGTAAAACAATGCGATGCACATGCATATAAAAAATCTTGGTTTATACTGTTCTCCTGCTTGCTAGGTTTACAAAGAGCAAAGATGTTTCAACTCGGCGACACCTGACATTGAAGGTGACTGAATGAAAAAAAAGCTTTGTTTTCATTGAAAATGTTTGCAAAAAGGAAGAATTTAAATTGTGAAATAATTTGGATGTTTTGAAGCTACATTACAGTATAATTATCGAAAAAAAGTATTTTTTTTCGGATTTTGTACTTTTGTAATATGGGAGGCCTGTGGTGAAAGAAAAAGTCACAGTTGTAGAAAATATTTTGTTAGAATTTTAGATTATATTTGAAACTGTCTTAGGAAGTCTTCTTTTCGTTGGGTAAAAATAGAATCAATGCTGTTTTACTGGTTTACAGCAAACAAAAACTTGTCTTTTATTCTCATGGTGTGGGGTCCCTAAGCTTGTTGTTTTGGTGAACTTCCGCGCCAACTTTGAGGATGTTCCACCAAAGGGATTTTTTGGGATTTTTGATATGTTGTTTAAGACACCTTTCCTGACATTTTGGCACTGAAAGAAATTTTGTTGCAATTTGTGTGGTTACAAACCACAATTTTACTGGACTAATAACCAGTTCCGTTGGTAATTACGGCCTCACTCGAACCTACATGTTGTATAAACACAACACTTAAGGAATGTGGCTGGAAAGGTCAAAGTACAATTACAGCACATGCGTGATTGAAGTAACTTGTAGCGACTGATGAATGCCATACCAAGGCCACAAAGGTAGTGGGCATTATTACCACTTACAAACCTTTCTTGCCGTAGCAGGCAAGCATTACCCTTTGCACACGGTACTTACGGTACGTTACCCCTTAAAAACCTTACTTATGGTAGCAGGAATTACCCCTCAGTACCTACTTCACTTGTGGCCTTATGTGTAGTGATTGTGCGTCACTATGAAAGTTGCACTATTGTTTGTTTCTAAAACGCCATTGGTTGTAATACCATGCAATGGATTTTGTATTGGTGTTAATGATTTTTTTGTTCGCGAGACTGAAAGTATACTTGTCACCTTTGACTTTCCAAAGGTGCAATGGTTCGTCCGTTGATGCTGTTTAAGGGTGAATTTAATTTTTTTTTACAAAAAAAAAAAGATATTTTAACTTTATTTTCTATGTGTTACCATAAACGCTTTTATAACATGGAGAGCAAAATTACTTCGAGCTGATTGGATAGCAGTGGGGACATTTTTTCTTAATTCAGAGCAAAACTACTTAGTGCTGATTGGTCGCTGATATACTTACAAACATTTCCGAAAATTTTTCGAAAATTTAAAAAAGTCTCAAAAATGCCTTAAACATTTTTTAAACACGTTGCGTGTGCCGCATAGTCACAGTCATTAACAGTTTAATTTTTCCCTTACTTTTACTAACGTTGTTAATCAGTTACTGTTCTCACTTAGTGGATGGCTCCTCCTAAATTGTTCTACAATTGGTACAGGATTTAATGGAACCAAAATCAATTGTGGAACAGCACACAGTTTGGGTATCCTGCTGATGAACAGTAACTGTTTGTGTTTCTATTTCAGCAACATTTACAGTTTGTCTGTACAAATTTAAACTAGAAACATTTTCCAAAGATTTTCAAAAATTTCCGAACGTATCCGAATTCCTCCGATGATTTTCCTAATTTTCAAAAAATTATAAAAATGCCTTAGAAACGATTTCCAACCTCTTCCAAAGATTTCCAAATGTCTTCAGAAGCTGCAAAGATTTTCTTAGCTTACATCTCCAGTAATTTTTGCAGAAACTTTGGATAAATGAGTCTCGTGGGGTTCGGTGGAGAATGAAGAATTTTGCCCTCGATGCCATTAACGTGTAATCGCTTGTTTCCTCGTAAAATTTAGGATTAATATCACTAATGTTTTCAATTTTTTCCAAATGGCCCTCGTTGCGAAGCGACTTGGGCAATTTTGGAAAATATTGAAAACACTCGTGAAATTAATTCTTAATTTTACTCTGCGCCATGCGATTATCTATATTAATAAGCACCCCCTCTCTAATAAGCCTCCTTCCCCCTTCTAGAGCAAGTTTTAGATAGCTCTCCCCTCTCTCTCTATAATAAAACCATCCCCACAAAAATCCTAACGTAAGTGAGAACGCGCTCAAACATACGGCGTGTTTTATCACAAATTTATAATTTTGTCAACGGCTTTATCTGTTGTTGTAACGCCAGAAGAACACGACCAGCCTCTAACATGCCCTTCGGTCATTTAGAAGGTTTTATCAGGGCGTTGATGGTATATGTAATTTTAGAACCCGACATTCTCCCATCTTTGCACTTGGGTCTGACAGAAGAACATGTTTTTGAAAAGGAAGAAGAACACATTTTTAAAAAAGGCGCCCAGTCTCTAATCCCCCCGGTCGTCTAGAAGGTTTTATCAGGGCGTTTATGGTATATGTAATTTAAGAACCCAACATTCTCCCATCTTTGCACTTGGGTCTGACAGAAAAACATGTTTTTGAAAAGGAAGAAGAACACTTTTTTAAAAAAGGCGCCCAGTCTCTAATCCCCCCGGTCGTCCAGAAGGTTTTATCAGGGCGTTTATGGTATATGTGATTTTAGAACCCAATACTCTCCCATCTTTTCACTTGGTTCTGACAGAAGAACACGTTTTTGAAAAGGAAGAAGAAAACACGTTTTTAAAAAAGGCGCCCAGTCTCTAATCCCCCCGGTCGTCTAGAAGGTTTTATCAGGGCGTTTATGGTATATGTGATTTTAGAAGCCAACATTCTCCCATCTTTTCACTTGGTTCTGACAGAAGAACACGTTTTTGAAAAGGAAGAAGAAAACACGTTTTTAAAAAAGGCGCCCAGTCTCTAATCCCCCCGGTCGTCTAGAAGGTTTTATCAGGGCGTTTATGGTATATGTGATTTTAGAAGCTAACGTTCTCCCATCTTTTCACTTGGTTCTGACAGAAAAACACGTCCACGCGTTGTCTACTTGTCAATTTTTCATATTTCAAAGAAACTTTCAAAGTTGTTATGAAATTGAGTAGATAGTAAGCTTGTCTTGTTTTGAGTATACACAATACTAGTAAACCAAAAGTTAAGCTGTTTTGAAAGTATCCCAGGCTTATATAATTTGTGGGGTTTTTTTCAAAGCAAGACTTACTGTCGGCTGAATTTGTCTAATGATAAGGGAAGGACCAGTTGATCTCGTGGGGGGAGGGGAGTGGAAGAATTTGTAAAAAAAATTTGCAGGGCCACTCGGACAGAAAAAAAAATTGCATGCCGAATTCTTATAAAGAGAATGTATGAAAACTGGCAAAAAATTTGTTTTATTCTGAAGCTTGACTGAAAAAAAAAGCTGCAGATAAATCATTCTTCTTCTCCTCCCCTCACGAGATCAACTGGTCCGTCCCTAATATTCTGTACGAAAACTGAACTGAGAATGCTTCAGAAATTTTTGATCTATAATTTAATCTTCGGCTGCAAAAGCTGTGCCCCGGCACTGTTTCGTTATGCATGTTTATACGTCAGAGCCCATAAGACAGGTTGTGACCAGACTTGGTTTAGTTTTGATAATATGGCCGTTCTCATGACTCGAGATTGAACTACCGCCGAGGGATTCAGATTTCTTTCGTGGTTTTCGGAAAGAGCTTCCTGGAGAGTTATGGGAAGATCGACGTCGTTTGTCCAAGCCTCTAACAAGCCGCTGAGTCAGCAGTCGAAACACGGCACGTCTGTATGCGCGGTTTAGGCATGTATAGATTAAGGGGTTTAAACAAGAGTTTAAGTAGGCCAGCCATTTCATTGCTTGAGATACCTGTGGTCTGGCAAATTCTGAGTTAATGGCAAATCCAACAACAAGTCCAATAAACGGACCCCAGCATAGGACGAACGCTCCGACAACGATTGCTATTGTTTTTGCAGCCTTTATGTCTGATGCTAAACTTCGACCAATGCGGCGCGCCTGTTGTCTTGCAACGTAAAAGATGCGAATGTACATAATGGTCATAATGAACAGCGGTAAGAGAAAGCCGCTGACCAGGAGAAAATGTGGGTACCATTTCACGGAAGCGGAAATGTACCGATTTACTAAAGATAAAGATGCGACAACAAAAGCGTAAAACCACACTCCCACAATCATGATCAGCGCTCGATTGGAACTGAGAGTTTCGTGGTAACTGAACGGTTGGGTAATTGCAAGTTGACGATCAAAACTGACAGCCACGAGGTTCATTATGGACGAGACACAAAGGAACACATCTGCCCAATTCCAAAACAATAAAATAGCTTCAACATTAAATGGTCCCCATATCTCTGGATAATATAGTTGAAGCATCAACCAGAGGGGCATCGGTAACAGGGCAACAAGGATATCGGCGACGCTGAGACTTATTATAAAGTAATTGCATATGGTCCTTAACTCGTGAAAGTAGTAAAAACAAGCACACACTACAGAGTTTCCAAGGACTGTCAGGGTTATCAGTAAAGCCACAAAAGATACAGCGACGATGTGTCCTTCAGTTGCTACCAATCCTTCATTGCCTGTTGGGCCGTGTGTATCATTTGTGATGTTTGTTGAATTTGCCATTAATCTGGGCGTGATTACAGAATACGACAGAGTTGGCTGCAACGGAATAAAGAGACAATGTTAGTGACAATGACTTCGCTTTGGAGTTTGGAAAATTATCGAAAAAGCTGTTGGCCCCGCTCTTCCGTCACACTTATGTTATTGCTATAAAACACAAAAGGGCCGGCTCATTTTCAATAAACTCATATATGCTTCAGCGAACTGCACTCGCATCAGCGCACAACAAAAACTGTTTGCTCGAGAAACCGAATTGCCAAACAAACAACAGTTTATTACTGAATAAGCATCAAAAGTTCCTGTTGTTAGCCAGCCCCAACTCCCCCTTCCTACGGTTCCGCCGCCCTTGAAACTTGTACAGCCCGGGGGGGGGGGGGTACTCCATTATGTTGAACATACGCCGCTGGACAGGGTATGGTTTTTGAGCTGCCCGTCCTAAACAGGGTAATTAAATCAAGGTACTTCCGTCCTAAACAGGGTATCTTTTATCCTTCAGTTGACTAGATTTGGGATAACGATGTCCTAAACTGAGGATAGCTAATTTCTCAGTGCACTCTTGGTTCCGTTTCTCGCACTGCCAATAGAGGTGACGAGTGATTAAACCCCAGATTGTGACTTTTCAAGCGTTTATAGGATAATAACGTGTATCCAATAAGTTTTTAAGAGGACAGCTATGATTAGAACTGTCGAGGTCTTTCTTCTCCCTTGTATAAACATCTTTATCTCTGTCACGCAACATAATATTTTACACAGAATCGAAAGCATGGAGAAGAGAGCAAACGATGTGCGAGGTTCCTGAGAGGTCATTCTTTTCAGACCTGATTGCTGATTCTAACAAGCACGAATTCTGTGAGCGCATCCAAGAAATTCTAAAACCTAAGGCATGCTTTATCATTACAAGATAAACAACCGCAACTATGAACGAATTTTACAAATGTTATTCTGTTCATATATAAAATAAAAAAAAAAAGTTTGTATTACTTAATATTACCAAAAATTAGTGTTGTCCTAAACAGGGTTATTAAAAAAACGGGTTGTCCTAAACAGGGTCTACATTTTGTGGTCGATTTGTCCTAAACAGGGTCAGGATTTCAAAACCCCAACGGCAACCCTATACCGAAACTAGCCTCATGTACTCCCCCCCGGGTTGTGCGGTTTTTACTGAGGCTGAAGTGCCTCTGTTCGTCTCATGGTGGCCACGAGCCTGTTAACGTTGCGTCGAATTCGAAGAAAGGAGGCTGATTTTCAGACAGCGCGGTACCGTTGCAAGATAAAAGAGAACGCCCGGTAGAGCTTTTTATTTTTTTAGTGCTCTATTAATTTGCGAATGAAAGAAAATGAAAATGTGTCACTGAATAAAGTTGTTCGTTAATCAAAATTTTTTTCATGCGGTTTTTACTATTATTTGGGACTAACTTTAGAGCGTAATTCAGAAAATTATTGTCCACGACAATAGAAACAAACAGAATTCATTCAACTCTTCATTCAGTACCAGTTCAACTGCTAAATTCTCCCAACTTGAACCCATACTTTTCATTAAACAAATTTGGGAGAATTTTACTTTTAATCTTTGTTTAAGAGATTAAAAGCTAATCTTACAAGCATTCGTCCAGGGTTTTTGTTATCGACTGACTACGCCGCAATAAAATTACTTTCATGTTATATATAGTTGCACCACGAAATCAAAAAGCCCGAACTCGCTATCGTTTACTCTTCTTTCGCTCCATCTTGAAAGAAACTTCTCACTCATAAAGTTGATAACTTTTCCCGCTGGTGTTAAATATGTCTGTGGTTTTAATAGCTTCTAGAATCGATCGGTATAGAACACAACTTTGAATGTTCAGTTGAACGTTCGACGTACGTCGGGTCGCTGCTCAGTAACCGGCTTGCACAGGTAGCCCAACAAAACAGCTGGGGACTCTGGCTGAGGCGAAATTGTCACTTACGATAGAATATTTCTCATTTTGTGGGTCTCCGACCACAGGCTTACCACCCGAAGTGTGTGTTTCCGTTAGCGTTCATGATCAGTTGAGCTCTATTGCGTTTTGTCAGTAACTCGCACAGAATTCGTCTTCGTTATCTTCTCCCGTATTACATATGCTCTTAAATAAAGGTCGTTGTTTGTAGTGTGTTCATATTCAAAGCTGGACGAATTAGTTAGGGATTTGTGGGAGTTTTAAGAAGGTTTTGGGGATAACAAAACGCAAGAGAGCTCAACTGATCATGAACGCAAACGGAAACACACACTTCGGGTGGCAAGCCTGTGCTCCGACGTATCAACTGTCTAATTACTTGACCGACGTCTGTACAACCGCTTACCGACAAATCCAGACGGAAGTTACAATCTACCGAGCACTTTATTAACGCCATTATTAAAAGACGGTACAGATACCAAACGATCACAAACTTGTGTCATTCGATGTGAAACCACTGTTCACTACCCAGTATTCCACTCGATTTGGACCTACAGTGTACTTAGACTGCCTTACGACAATGTGCTGCCACCGCTAGCGACACCGAGAGTGAGACATTATGGACTTACTGAAACTTTGTTTTAACGTCTATATACCCTCAGTACAACGGTCGACATTACAAAAGTTACACGGTACCGCCATCGGGTCCCCGGTCTTCGTTGTTGTTGCAGAACTTGTTATGCAAAACATCAAAGAACGCACCCTCGCTGCACTCACTGACCTCACGACAAACGATACCGCTCTGGTTACGCTACGTTAACGATACTAACTTACTATCGTACAAGATTGATACTTTTCACAGTCACCCCAACGAATAGAACGGCAACATACAGTTTACTAAAATCTTTACATGCAAGTATAAGGCGATCTCAATGCTAGTGATCCCGTACTGACCATTTGCGTTGCTGTAGTCTAACTAGAAAACCCTTGGTTAATTTAGACTCTACAGACATCTCCTTATCCTTAATGGTATCTGATAGGAAAATACAAAAGTTCATTAAATAAAACAAATACTGTCAGATACCTAAAAATGAAACACGTATTTAAAGTAAACTGTTATGTTAAGTAGGAAATAAAAATCTTTAGAAAACACTCCACTTTTTAGTTCTGACTCGGCAGAGCCAACTATGGTAAACTACGTAAATAAATTTAATATCAAAATTTGCTCACTCGTTTCAGTGAAACCAAGCTCGGGATTATTCTCAATTCGTTGTAGCGACCTTGGTGACTTGAGTCGTTTCAAATGCTGTACTACTGTCTAGCTAAGCTCACCACTAAACTTAGAAAACCCGACTTTAGAACGCCTTTATCTCAACGTTTGAAAACAAACCACGCCATAGTCGGACAGCACGCCAAGCTAACTCGTACTACACGACTTTAGCTCGTAATAATCGAGGTTTGTTTATAACTCGCACTAGAATAGAGCTAGTTTAGGCCCGACTTTGAGAAGGGTCTTAGACGAAAGTAGTCATTAGCCGTTTTAATGCAGTTCCTTGCCTAGCATACTAGACTACAGAACGGCTTATCGTCCACTAAAAGCCGTTATGACCGATATGCAGATTAATTCAAATCTGCAGACATCTTTAGTTGATATTCAGGAAGACGTACAGTTCCTTAAAAAGTATACTTAAATGCAACATTTTAGAATGTAGACATGAATAATAGATTACTTGATTAAGTTTCCTAGATTTTTTAGTGAAAGCAAATAAGGCTGCTGACTAAGTCTGGCAATTAACCAACTTTCACATAGCTAAGATATTCGGTGGCTTTCACTGGACCACTCAACAATTCAAGTTGTGCCGTTTATTTACCCTACTCAACTTAAAACTCACTATTTTCTTTGTTTATTTTGTTAGGGCAAACAGTTAGCCAGTGTTGCAGCATTTCCAAAAAAGGTTTTTCAGATTGATAACGCAAAACTAAAAGACTTGCTATCATTTTTTGTCAATCGTTACAATGAAGTAAAAAGTAGCACAAATTTCTTTTTTCTAGCTTGTTTAAAACTAATGGTGTATCAGAATAAGTGAACAAAATTCATGGGATTCATTCTAACCGGGAAGGAAGTCTTTGAACCGAACAATGAATTTAGCTTCTAATCCTGCACACTCAACGGAAGATGAAACACGATTCTAAACTTGCTTTTACCTTACAACTTTGCAACATAACCGAGTAATCTTACTTCTGTCGGCTCAGCCGCGGCTTGTGAAATGTCCTCCATGTATCACAAACAAGCTCAGTCGTCTGTATTATTGATGAGTTTCACGATATTAGAGCGCAATTCCTTCTTTATAGGATTATGCAGCCAATATCTATTTGAGCGGCCAACATAACATTGTTTTGTAACAATACTTCACTGAACATTGAAACTATATCACCATACGCTGTACACGGTATGTTGTACTTCGAGCCGATCATTTCATAGTAACGTCGCAACTAATGTTTGTTTATTGGAAAAATTTTAACTTTAAGTAAGTGAATACAACTCAAAAGCATGTTGTTGGAGTGATCACGGTTTCCAACAATTAAGAGCGCTGTTTACTTAAAATAATCAATTTTTATTATCATGAGTTGTGATAATTATTTAAAGAAATCTCCTTCTTTCTCAGAAGCAAAAGCATGTACTATCAAATATGATTGAAGGAAGCATTCTTTTGTGGGTCATAATGTTTTTTCAACGACATTTATCGAAGCCATAGTTTCCGTTAAAAAGCAATTTTAGTTCATACAGTCGCAGTCCGTTTCGTTGTGCCTTGTTTTAGGATGGTAATATTTACTTCAAGTTCTGTGTTGATCCTTTTACTTGAAATCATCTGTTTTCTTATTACTTTTCTTGGACTATGTACAACTTCGATTTATTACTTTCTCACAGATTTATTAGAGCTTTTTACACTATTGTACTCGACGCCAATGGGAACGAGATTACTTAATAACAGATAATGAATCACACAGCATTCATTTCTTCTAATAATGTAACAGGATCGCTCTCGAATCAGAGGCCGACGCAATCTTTCCGGTTATAAATTCGTAAAGGCCACCGCAAGATCTGACTTAAATGAGATGCCGTCTCGGAAAATATGGCAAGTGTATCTCGAAGTGGCTATACTCCCGGTATTGGTATTACTGCTTGACTTATTGTCTGAAATGATTTTGTTTGTTATCAAAACTACGCTTTCTTTCAAGTTTAATAGATTTGTTGGTTTTCATTTATATTATGTCGGCAATGAAAAATACAGATAGATTGATTTCCCTTATGATTCAAAATGTCATCAGTACTGTTTTCGTCCGAATGCATGTTCGAACTGAGACAGTAAATGTGCAAATATTATAAAACTTTCAAACCTAAATATTTTTGAGACATAAAATAAAGAAACCTTTGTCTCAAACCTCCAATCATCTTTAGAACAGTTGGTTTAATGATAACAATCTATATAAAACCCTTCTATAAATTGTAATTTATAGGAAACAATACACGTGCAAAAATCCACGTTTTTAAAACTTTAGTGTGATAAGTGTTTGCTCGTGTCGTGATAAAATATTAGTTGCTTATACAAGTTGATACACGATTTCTCTTGATTGAGTTAGCAGGACAGAACAAAAACCAAACCCTGCTAACGGCATGTGATTTACTTATAAAGTGTAATTTTCGCTTAGTGTGATCATTTCAGCTTTCGAACCAGTTTTACTGTAACCACTTGTTGATGTCATTATTTAAGAAATGAAACACAGCTACCGTGTTTGCACAGGCTAATGCAAACCGAGGTGCGTTGGGGAGAAATCGAGAGCAGATCAGTGCAAACACGAGACCGAATTGTACCTGCTCGAAATTTCTCGCAAACCCACCGAGGTTTGCATTAGCCTGTGCAAACACGGTAGCTGTGTTTCATTTCTTTTATAAAATAATAATTATTAGGAACAATATAAAACCAAACAGATTTGTTTGATGGGTTGGCCGAAAGAGTATTGTATGAATAGATAAATTCTCCATACGTAGTAATAGCCAATCAGATTCGGTATTATTTTGACAGGTTTCTAACTG
>JAOBRD020729985.1:0-14231 GCA_027575215.2 Hydrozoanthus sils
AGTTCCTCAAACAGGCGCGCAGTTTCGCATGTAAAAGAAAGTCATGGAATGGTCCACGGGCACAAATGCTGGGTGTGTAAATCATTAGAACACTGGCCAGACCAATGCCCCAAGCTCCTTGACATGAGTCGACGACAGAGTTACCGCAGTCAAAGAAAATGATGTATGTTTTAGCTGCCTGAAGCAAGCAGGATGAAATCATTGCTCCTTCAATTGCAGTCGGCGAAAGAAGTGCGCAAAATCAGAAAACGGTCATGAGTGTCAATCATACCACCATCATTTGGTGCACAAGGCAAAGTCCGTTAATGTCGGAATAGCGTACGCGTCAGTTAATAACGGCAATAAGATCATATTATCGGTGGTTACAGCTACCCTACAGGGTTTGAACGGCTTGCAGAAGCGAGCCAACTTACTGTTAGATTCTGGAACCGAGATCACTTTGATTAGGAATGAAACCGCCGCCTCACTGGGATTAAGAGGAAAAGACGTGTCCATTACGATTACAAAAGTCGGAGGAAAAGAAGAAACCATGAAGACCAAAGTGTTCAAGGTACCAGTTTATACCCCCACCAAGGAAAAACACACGCGGTAAAAGCAATTTGCATCCCAAGTATCACCGACGAAGTCACTCCCGTAAATATATCCTCAATAGCCAAACAGCTTAGCCTAGAGAGCAAAGTTATTCGTCGGTGTTAGGGGGCCGGTTGACTTACTCAACGGAATCAACCACGCCCAGCTGCACACAGGAGAAACAGTACAGTCGGGACAGTTAGTGGCGCGCAAGACACCGTTAGGATGGGTTGTATTCGGAGGCAGCTCCACCAGAATGGACGGTGTAAACAAGTTTGCTAAGTATCGTACGCAGCACCTGTTGATCTGTCAGCGTTCTGTAAAACAGAAGCAAAGGGAGTGGAGGTGAAACCGTGCGTTTGCGACGCAGATAAATTCAGCCAAGTTAAAAGAGAAGAGTCAGTGGTGATAAGCAACTCTGCCAGAAGGTCGGAAAACAGTGGCTCATCCCGTATCCCTGGAAGAAGAACCCTAACCAGTTGCCTGACAACAGATCAATAGCAGAGAGAAAGCTTGAAGTGACAGAGCGACGCCTGCAAAAGAATCCCGAGCACGCTGTAGCTTATAACAAGCAGATGGAAGAGATGTGCGAAATGAAGTTTGCAAGAAAGCTGTCTGAAGAAGAAATGAAGAGCTACGAGGGACCTGTGCATTATATTAGTCACCATGGAGTTGCGCGCCCAGAGAACAAGAGCACCCCCTTGAGGATTGTATTCAATACATCGTCAAGCTACAAAGGTTACGTGCTGAACGAATATTGGATGAAGGGCCCCGATTTGCTAAACGATCTTTTCAGAGTCCTGCTGAGGTTCAGAGGAGGATGCGCTCTAATCGGTGATTGCTAAAAGATTTCAGTAATATGAGTAACGCGAAAGCGCAGATGAGATAAAAACAGGAGATTTGAAAAACTTAGCTAACTTGCTCTTGCCCAGACCGTTTAAAAACGGCTAACCAGGAAATCCGCCACAGAAATCAAATAAAACAACATAAGAAAGTATATGATTTGTGGCGTATTCGAGTTTGATAGTTTGATCAGAACAAGCAACCAAAACAGTTATTGTACCTAAAACATATCTAAATGCACTCGCAGTTCCGCCTCAAGCAATGCCTCATTTTTGGGACAACTTCTGCTTCTGATTTGAAACTCTGTTGTTTTATAGCAATCACCCTTTCACTATAATGAATTCGTTATATTTCAGGGCCTTGTGCCTTGAAGTACAGCTCAAAGCCCTTCCTTTTCACCCTGTACAATACACACGGGTACAGATCTAGACCACTTAGAAACAGCAATCAGTAGAACTATTCTATCTACACTTGTAGTAACTACGGTCCCACATTTGGTAACACTGGTTCGTACACTGGCGTATATAGATATCAGGCTCCACACGGCTGCTCCTTGGGTAGTAAGTGTACAGTCTTTGCGAGGAGCTATAACTCCTGGAAAGTCTCAGATGATGAGGTGTTTTACGAGACTGTCACCTAAAATTGAACAAGTTTAAGTAACGATCCGAGTAAGAACTAGGCAGTTCAACGGCAGTGGAATGCAGAAAGGTGCTGATTGTGATAGTGTTAAAAGGTGGATCTGATTTGCTAAACTTTAAAAATGGACCATATCTTCATAACTAGGCTCATGTGTTTCTTTTCAGATCACTCATTGAAGCCTTTCTTGTTAAACATTTGTTTTATATTTCAAAAAATGCCATGTGGGGAATATTAAAAAGCGCAAGTTTTTCGCTTTTTGAACATTACAAATGGTTTAAATATAATGGCACAAAAGAAACAAAGCTTTTTAAAAAAGGGTTTCTCTGCATTTTTTTAAAAACTATGTCGAACCCAGGTTGGCTTATTCTCAGTGTGAAAGTTTTTAAAAACATTCTGGTGTGGGAAAAGTGAAATGTTATAGAACAATGTTGCCTAGTTCTTACGCGGACTTTTATCTAATCAAGGTTTAATAATATGGCATATTCTGATTTAAACGTTCTAGGTCAGATTTCGGCAGATTAACTTGAAAATGGAAAAATGTGAGGCAAGAATTCGAAAAATACAAAAAAACTTTGAAGAAATCGAGCACAGAAATTAAGTTTTCAACCTCAAATACCGCGTTTCTAGTGTTCTGATTGGTTCGGTCAACCTCGGTTATCATACCAGCTCATATACTGCATTGACCATATATGGAAACTGACTGCGTAGTGTTGCAAAGAGCTAAATAATGGTTCTGAATAATAAAATTTATATAAAAGCGAAGTAAAACTACAAAAGTTTCCGAACGTGTTTTGGCTGATCTCTCATCCGGACACAGTAGTTTTCCCCATAATTTCGCAGCGAGTGCCTACTGTACGTGACAGAGTTATACTTTGGAGTGAAGAAATCAGATTGTCTCAAATTGTACCTGGAGCTACGTTCTTTAAAAAAATTGCAAATATATACTTCACTTTAGCATAGTTTTTCTTCAAGTTTATACACAAAAATAGAAATTTTAAATAATAATTTAAGTTACGGATAAGGTAGAACTCGAGTTTTATAGACTAGAGGAACAGTATGCTCAGTTCTAGACTTCTAACTGGTTTGGCCTGTGACCAGACATTTTCGATACCGAAGTATAAATCTAACCCTGTATGCTGGTGTATTAACACACGCGAGGTGCTAGTTGACCCGTGCATGAATTGATACACTTAAAAAATGTGTCACGTACTCACAGAGCGTGAAACACAAATGCAGCAGTTCTGCGAGTGTTTGTTGTTCTGACTTCTGGTCATAATTTATGACACGGAAAACCCCGTATGATTGTTTCAGTAGAAAAAAAAAATTGAAAACTTTATTACAAGGACATTTTAACACGTTTTAAAGCGATGTGACTTCTGCCTATAAATGTTGACAGTCTCTAAAAATTTATTTCAAAATTACTATAGCGTAACAAAGCTCACTGACAAATAACATTGTCGGTTTCTATTGTTTGTAGCCTTTCAAGCGTCCAGTGTGTCATTTGAGGCTTTAATGTATGCATACCATCACTGAAAAGAACAATACTGTCAATTTTTAACCCGTGAGTCACGGCTGATTTGAAGAACGATAAAACAAAACGCAGCTTCATTGCAACAACAACATGGACAGTTTCGGAAGTAGGGCTGGACGCTCTCACTTTGCATTTACTTATTCGTATCGGTTTTAATACCTCAGAATACGACTGCAACTGCGGCTAGTGTTGTCAACAATTCCTTCAATTCGGAAGGATTGAATTTAATGAATTGACTGAAAATGGCGGAAGCATCCCGCCAAAAACAGACGGAAGATGATGATATTTATGGTTTCTTGGACGTATCGTTTCAAACACGGAGCTACAGACCTGAATACGCGTCTTCACCTGATATGCTCGGCTCGAGTAGAAGTAAGTTTCTTCTCAATTTCTCATAGAGTTTTTAAAGTTTGTTGTGATCACAGATTACTCGCAAATGAGCAGTCGACCGAGAATTTGTTGTATACAGTGATATATTATAACTTTTCAGAGGAACGGCTTTTCCGAGCAGAGGAAATTGAAGAGACCCTTCGCGCAAAAATGGCTTTTTTGTCAGGTACGGATGTTTGTTCTTAAAAAGAAAATATCCTTTAAATCAATGTGCAGTTACGGTTTATCACGGTTTATTAATCAACGTTCCAAAGATTACACCAAGTATCTGTTGAGTTTAGTAGTTACAGATACTTAAGCAAGTTGAGCGTTGTGTACGATACTGCTGTGCATAAGATTTTTTGTTGTCAAAACTGATTTTGCTAACCATGGCGTCGGCTCGCTCTTGCAGGGGGGCAGGATCGCCAGGGTCGTCCAGTAATTACAATTCCTGCTTGGAAGAACGAAGAGTTGAGTGTGGACCAGTTGAGCGATACTCTGCTGTACCTCACTCAAATACCAAGGTATTTATCTCGTGGTGTACTCGCAGTTTCCATTTGTATTACAACTGACCTTAAACTTAGAGAAGTTTAAGTGAACAAACTTATTCATGTTACGCTTCTCAACGAAGCTTTATCGTGCCTTCTACCTCGCAGAACTAAGGTATTGTCAACAGAGACTGACGAAAAAATTTATATTGAAGCTTTAAAAATTAATTGCTGTAATTTTGGCCAGGATGAATGACCTTTCAACATGGAGTTAACAAGAAATATCAGGAACTGTTGCAAGCTTGTAGAAATGAAAATGTTTTGTTTGCGAAAACAATATCATCGCATTTGGCAAAATAAAATGCTGTTCATGTTTTTATTATGGCGAATGCCCTGTTCTTTAGTCTCTCTGTTTAGAATATCAATACATCCCAATTCCTTCTTTAAAGTTAATTTAAGTAAGTCCATTGTTAAATAAAGACTTAAAATCTATTTACAGGTGTGTGACACATCTCTAAAAACATACCCCATCTAATTTGCGCATGTGATATTGAATGCATGCCATTCCTTGGACTTAATTGGGTGTTACAGTTAAATTTTTACGCAGTTTAAATCTTTAAAAAAATGAATAAGTTTATGATTCAGATTTTAACCCTGCCTTTAATATTTAAATTAGCTTCGAGTAACTGTTGGACTGGATATACGTCGCATGTGCAATATATTTTAATCAGACTTTCCTCTTGTTTATTTGATGATAGATTAATCCCGTCACAGTTTTGACCTTCAAAAAGATTCTTTTTGTTTAAAATGCAAAATATATGTGTTACGTTTGTTTTGCAGGAATCAGTTTTCATCTTTAGTTTGATTCAGAATATAAATTAGGAAGACGTCGCAATTATGCAAAAATTTAATCTGTTAACTCGTTAAAGTGATTTAAAAACTCTAAGTCTCTTTGTTTTGCAGTACATCTGTGGGTGTGTTCCTACATAATTACAAAAGATAATTTCTGAAAACAGGAAATCAGTTAAGATAACGTTAAAGCAAAACACTGTTTATAGTACGGTTCAGAAATCGAAACTCTCATTTATTTCCTAATATTTTGGTTAAGTAAAAGTTAAAAGATAAGAAACTTAAGGTATATGGTATCAAACAACCATAACAAGAGTTATGTTGACCAAACAATTTTGTTTTGTCTGTGAATGTGCTTGGAAATAAGAAAACAAATAATAAAAGCTTGATCATAGGTAACTTTCATTAAAGGCTACTGCACGTATGTACTTCAATTAATAAATAATAATATAATGCTAATATTTATTGAATGTTTGTGCCGTGAGTGATGGACTTAAAAACCCAGCTTAATCATTCTTATGGCACAAGAACAAGGTGGACAAGCCAACTAAAAGTTGAGGTTGAGAGATAAATGTAAAATAAAAGGTTTGTAGCTTGAGGTACAGAATAGTTATAAGCAACAATATTAATAAATATATGTGGTATATGTGGCTACCTTTTCTCTACTTAAAATTTTAATTACTGTGTGACAATGAGCAAGTCAAAGCTATATGGTACAACAACTGATTGAGAATAGGGTCCTCTTTCACCATTGTTTTTGTTCTACTGCATAGCATTAATTATTAAGCAAACAAACAAGTTCTGTACCTGGACCTGTACTGTAAAATATGGACCTTAAACTAACCAACTAAGAAACCCCTCAACCATCTAATAATGTGCTAGGTGAATCAGTAGGATTTATGACGAGTTAAAATGATTCGAAATTGGCCTTAAACCTAAAATAATAGCATGCAGCTTCATCGGAGTTCAAATTATATACTAGTTTACAATTGATAGAAGTTTTATCCTAATTATATGATATTGATGATATCATCATATAAATTATAATTATATGATATTGTTATATTTCTTAAATTTGTTGTTTTAAAAAGAAAAATTTATACAGTAATTATTTACTGAATTGCCTTAAAAGTACCATTATATTAATTTCATTATAAACACTGTAGCACATGTGAACAGAAACTTTGAGAAGCATTAATGCACTGATTCAAAACTTGTTGACTTGTCCAATTACCCAGTGATTCATAGACATTTGACGAGATTAAGGATACACATGTACAGCAGACTTTTGAGTGCTGTTTTTTATTGCAGCTGTAGAGATAGTCGATCCGCGCTTTTAGCAAAGCATTATATTTATTCTGAAAGGTAAAAGAACAAATTTTTGGCCTCTACAATTATTTTTCATAATTTTTTATTCGAATACAAGTAAAAACTGTTTTTCTCAAAAACTACAGGTTTTTCCCGGAGTGTTTATTCTCCAGCACATTGAGACGAATACCTTTGTTTTTTGTTGCAATTTGTTTACCACACGTTGAGGTCAAAAACCGTGTCTCAGTCTTTTTAATTGCTTTGTTGATTAGTTATGATTTTTTGAAGTTTGACTTTCAAAATCTAGCTAATTTTTTAAAATAAACCCTTCTAATCCAAGAAGCAAATGGTTTAAAGAAAAACTGAGATATAGTTTTGGGCTTGTGGTATTTTTCTAACAGTACTCTAAATGTCAATTGAATTGATTAAACACTAAGGGAGAATAAGCTTCTGGAAATCACAATTTTTTGCTGAAAATCAAACTTGAGAAAAAGCGAGTTTTCTATCCTGCAGAACTGTTAACTCTGTTTGCATAGAGGTGTTTGTGGTTCACATCTTTTTCACCTTGTGACCAACTTATTATCGTTTGGCAAGTAATTAGAGCTAGCTGAATATATGTCAAACTGTCTAAAATACTTCCACGGTTGTAACGTTGTAACATTGCCTAAATTACTTTGTCTACACGAGAAAGAAAATTTTTTGTTTTTCTGTTTGTGTGCAGCTTTGAAACATGCCAAAATCTAAATCTAACTGTGAAAGCAAAAGCAATACAAACACTCGAGAAATGATATTATCACTCTGTTCGTATATGTGATACAACTTGGATTTCATACGGGAGCGTGGAAAATGCGGGGTATTTGGCTTAAATTTTCATCTTGAATGGACTTTAATTGTATAATATAAACTTCTACCCGACTAAGTTTTTTTTGACAACAAAAAATTGTAGATAAGAGGGAAACATGTTTGCAGAGGGGCTTGCGATGAGCACAAGTATACGGGTAAAGAGAAGCCAAAATTGCTATGTGCATTACAGTGGCTGGAACTATGCTCTATTACAGACACTGTCAATGCTTTCACACCTCGTCTCAGTTGGCCAAAATATGTTTTTTGCTATAACTCGAAAACTAAATTACATTTTAAGATGGAGTTTTTGAATATCGAGAGATATTTCCGAACAGTTCCACATATTCAAAAATAAAAAAATGCGATATTTGAAAAAAAATATTTGTCAAAAAGTCTCCTGTCTATCTTTAATTGTTGATCTGTCAAGATAAATTTAAACCTTGTTTGCTCACTTTGAAAGTGCGCATGCCCTTGTCTAACTATTAAAGAGCTCAGTTTTGATCTTCTTTCTCCTGAACAGCAATTTCATTAGAGATGCTATAGTCCCAGTATATCACTTTTAAAAAGTTATTAGTATTTGAATACGTAAACAGCATGAGCTGCATGCATATGTTTATACACGGGATTATATACTGTAGGGCTGGTTGTTACTGACTATATTTTCGTTCTTAGACCTTCAATCAAAGTTCTTGGTTTTACGGTTGTTATTGACTTGAGAGGATCATCATGGAAGACTGTAAAGCCAGTTCTCAGGGCATTACAGGTATTTATTTTATTTCAATAAAGTTACTTGGGTGATTATAGCGTTTCTGCTGCTCTCATTGGTGGAATTAATAAGCTACATATAGTTACAAGATATTGCAGTAACACATGATAAGTCAGCTGCTGTCTTTTTCTTCATAATGGATTGTAAAGGTTATTATAAAATAAAGGAAAAGTAACACGCATTCTGATTGGCTGTGGTGACACATTCTAAATATAATTAGTCAAACTCTACTAGTGGCCTATTGCAAATCTTGCATTCTGATTGGCTACTCTACTAGTGGTCTATCGGCCAATAGACGGTGAGTAGAGAAAATGTTCTGAAGAAGCGACAGAACTTCTTGAAAAACTTCTCGAGAGCTCAGTGCCAGCTCAGACAAAAAAGGCAACAGAATATGGAATAAAATTTTTTAATGTAAGTAGAACTTAACGTCGAAAAATAGTCCATTTTAACTCACATATCTTACTTTGAAAATGTTTCTGACAAACCTGATTTGAAGCAAAAACAATAATTTTGCAATAATTTAAAGAGCATATGACATGGTTTCAGTGTTTTGGTTTTCGAAAAGATTGTTGTCAAAAACACATTTCTGCAAATTTTAAAATGAATTGGATGAAAACTTGAAGAGTTACAGCATTCAGAAGTTACAAGTTTTTACTGCAAAATTTGTCCCCTTCAAGTCGCTTGGCCAAGAAGCCATGTAAACTAAAAACACGCAACTTTTTGCTTTGTCTTTGATTTTGTGATGTCATCTTGTTGGGAAAACAAGCAACGTGGAAGTTGTGAGTGTGGAGTGCTTAATAGTGCTGCAAAGAAAAGCAAGAGATGCCCCAAATTAGAGGCAATATTGTGTAGTTGGGTATCCATACAAGAGAAGCTACAAAGCACAAGTTTTACTTCTAGAATAAAAATACATGAGTTCCCAATGGCCTTACAATTGAGAGCAAACTGGGCGAAGTTTGTGCAACGGCACAGAGCCAATTTCCTAATTCCAGCTCCTGGTAAAAGTGTTTTGCTGTGACCTGCACATTTTAAGGATGAGTATTTTAATAAACCCAGACTTTGCTTGGAATGAGGGGGAAGATCTGAAGTTGTCACACAAGCTACATACACGGGAAGACGGGCTTACACATATTACGCGGTCTTAATATACATCGCTTTAATATATTTTGATAGTTTGCTCCCACACTTTGTTTCCTTGTGATTTTAAATTGAATAGTTTTGCTTTAACAAGTATGCCTTTGAGAAAGAACTTACTCATTTGTAAGATATAAATGTTTTTGTTTGGAAAGATCTTACTTAAGAGTAAGTACCAGTTCATACAGCATTTGCTTTATATTTGGTGCCGGTGGGTTACATTTTGTTATACAATGATGCGACGGGCAGTATTTATTTTCCCTTTGATCTGGGTTTTTTGTTTCTTTTCCAAAACAAACTGTAATTTCTTCAAAGGATTTGTCTTTATGGATTTCTGTATATTCTTGTTTTAAGAGGCATTCTGGAAGTTTTTGATTTGGGATTTGAATTTGTTTTCATTTTAGTTTGTCCATGGGAGTCTAATTGCTTCTCCTTTTACACAGCTTTCTTTAAACTCCTAGTGAGTGGCAAGATTTGAAGTGTGTATCATAGGAATATTTCGGTCTGTTTATTTGTGTGTAGGTACATCCAAAATCCCCATTTCAAAAGACTTTTGCCTTTGTATATAGAGGCGCCTAAAGTTGCTTTGGAGTCCGGAATTTCAGTGGTGAACTTGATTGTCGCATGCTTTTTGTGCTAGCGGCTGTTCAAACTAGTTTGTCAACATTAACAAGCTGGCTGATATTTTGTTTGCATTTTATATATTGTTTAGACATTGCATGATACTTTTGTTGTTTATTGTCAAAATACTCTTTTTTTAACATTTTGTTTAGCAGGCTTATTTCTTGTATAAACACTTCAAACTTGGTTTTACATTTGTTCTAGACGCCGATTGCATTGGTTGGTGAATGTCCTGAATTTTGATGCGCTTGCAGCTTGTCGCTAACTGTTAATTCTGCGCCTGAAGCATTGTACAGCCCTTGATTTAATGTTTTGAATATTTTGTTTGATGTTACTTTTTCTGTTTGGCATTAACCGCATTTTGTCCATCGTGAGAACTCATTAGTTGTCGTTAAATACATATTTTGGGTTCGGTAAGTTAGGGCTTGAGTGACAGAGGAATTCTATCTTTCTATCACCGATTGCTAGTGTCACAGCTCGAGACTTGTGGCTTATAAAAATTGTAAATGGTAAAATTTGCTACACAATTTAGTTTTTGAGCCATCGAAGGTTTGAACTTTGCCCTTGAATTTTATGAACTTCTAGGCTACAGCATCGGTACTCGAAAGCATTGCTGAGGTTCTGTATCTTGCAGCTTTGATATTAACTGCACCTGAAATGAAAAGAATCAACTGTTGACAACGGCCTTGAATTGACCACACTCCTATAATCACTACAATAAATTCACAACAAGCAAGTTTTACTAACCAGTTTTGTACAGGAATTAACCCTTCTTGATCTGCTAGCATTATTGTTCTAAAACAATCTCAATCATCGCTTCATTGACCACTTGACATGTCATAACCTGGAGATCCGAGTTGGTTCTTTAAGGGAATAATACGGTTCGAACTGCGACTTGATCTCACCTAAATCTCACTTTCACAAAGTTTTGCTATTCGTTTTCACATGTTTCTTCCTCAATGCTTTCCCAGTTACCTGACTCATAACCAAGTTCTTCTATAGAGTCGAAATCCAACATTTTCTTTCACTCTCTATTTCTGCTAAACAAAAATATTGTGACAAAGACGAATCCGGGAATTTTCCCAGCAAGATGACGTAGTGGTGTCCTGGGGTCTCATCCCAGTCCTCTAAACTAGGGTGCCAAAAATTATAGGAAAATACCCTAAATTAAAACAGCCATAACTCTTTGGTTTTTCATTGAATTTCTTTCAAACTTTGCAGAAATGTGTTTTGGACAATGATCTTTTTGAACACCAATAAACTGAAACCATGTCATATGCTCTTTAATTCACAGACTCTTTTGCAAACCAAACTAAATTTAAAACTCCAGTTGAGCAGAGTTGAGGGAATTGAACAGAGCAAAGAAGAGTTAAATACCTGTTTGCAGCAATTTTACTTCTCTTTGTGGCAAAAAGATGGAAAACCATACAAAGTTTTGTCACTAAAAGCCATACAAGGCGCAATTGAATGACACTTGAAAAGCTTTAAACCTTGGTCCGTTGTTACTGATCCAGAGTTCGAAAAGGCAAACAAAATCTTAAATGCAGTTTGCAAAAAGCTATTGAAAGAGGTAACAGTCGGCTAAACCATTCATAAAAATCCCATTACACTTGAGCTGCTGGAAAAGTTGTTTTCAAGTGGCCAGCTCGGTGATTGTTTTTCAAACAATCCTATTTAACTGCACAGTTCCGATCATAAACAACTGTGGTTGCCAAGATCTTAGCATTTAAGAACTCCTTCTTTCTCGACTTGTGCCATTTTAAGTCTGGTGGAGAACATCATTTTTTTAAAAACAGTTTTCCTTGCAATTTATCTTAGAACTGCTTGTAAACCTCATTTTTGTTGAATTGGCAGCACACACAGTATGGTGCATGACAGTTACTGGTGCGTGACGTGTAGTACGTCATATTTTAAAAATAAATCGTTTTTAACCCACTAAAATTCATTTTTTTAAATATTGCAATAGACCACTAGTAGAGTTTGACTAAAACAGTTAGACTACTCATTCTCATTTTCTCTTGGCATTGATAGACTATAGAAAATTCGAACTTGAAGTCTAACTGTTAAATAGAGTGTATCTGTATATACGTTATCGCAGAGATTTATTGGCTGTTTGTCTGCCTTGTTTTGTAAAAGAAATATATATAACTCGTTTACTTGATTGCTCACTGATAGAAACACTTGATGTAAACTTTTAAGTTCACTCGAGAAGTGTGAAAGAAAAACTGGCCTGCGGCTCATTTTTGTTAGCACTTCTTTCATGAACTAAAAAGTTCACACTCTATATTGTAAACTAAAAAGTTCATGCTTGTTTCTATTACTGAACAGAGTGCATGCTCATTTTATATTTCTATAATATAGCTGGCAAGACGTATTTTGATTTGAAAGGGTAATACATTATTTCTCATTGCATACTAATATAGTTATACTGATCGAGTTGTTGAATTGTTTCAGTATAAATTCTTGGAATATTGATCGCCATTAATTTGATTTTTTTTTTAATATTCAGGAAACTATCCCAGAGAAGATCTGCAGAGTTTTGATAATACAGCCAGATGCATTCTGGGAAAAAAGGAGGTCAGGTTCAGGTTTTAAGAAAGAGAAAAACAATATTGGCTTTGAGGTTAGTATAGATAGAGCTGATCTATACCTTTTTTGTGTTCACATGCATTTGTGTTGCTTAATAAATTTATACATATAATTATTTAAAACTCTTATAGTTGTTTGTTTTCAGTTTTTTTAATGTTCATGAGTTATACTGACATACATTAAAGTTTAATTAGAATATATTATGTTGTTGCTATACTAGTAAGAACTTGCGTAACTTTTACTAGTATGTATATATACATAAGAAAATTGATGCATTTTGTTCAAAACTAATTTTGATATGCTCTTGAAAGTTTACAGATTTTTAAAAGAGAACATATACCTTGTTTGATGCTGCTTACAATATATAAGCTATTGTTGTGAAACTTGACAGCTGATATATTTGGTTATGGTATGGTGTTTCCATGACAACAAGGTTGTCAGCATTCAGAAATAGTGAAACAAAAACAAAATGAACTAGTAACTTGTTTCTCACAATCTGCAGCTGGTTGTTATGAATTTAGAACATTTGCTAAGTAATAGAGTAAACTTTGGTAGCCTGTTTCAATTGCTGGGAAGAATTTCAAAGTCTTGGTTAGGGGTGAGAATTGAGGTGTAGGTATGTTCTTCACCCAGTTTGAAAAGAACAAATTCCTACCTCAATAAAACCCTAGCTTTGTTGCATTATGACAAGTGGGTAACAGTCAAAAGTCTAAACAGCATTTATTTATTTTTCTAGACAATTCTTTTGTCATCATCCAACAAGCTGGTTCAGTTTTGTGATGAGAGGCAGCTGACCAGAGTGTTTGGAGGCTCATTTCGATACAACCATGAGGACTGGATTCGAATGCGAAAGGTACAAACTTTAAGGAGTTCATTGTGTCAGTCGATATTATACACTTAATGTATAGTCCCAAGGGAAACAGTTAGTTTAGTGTGTTTTTCCAAGAGTCTTGATGTTTCTTGAGATGAAGTCTCGGAAAACTTCAAACTTGAGGGAAAACAAAACTAACTTCGTAACAACTATGCAATTGTATCCCGATCGGAATACATTTGAATTTGATCAAGGCCACATGATCAAGAATCAACCAATCACAGTGCTCATTTTGTTGAGTGAAAGTCAAGGTATATAGCAAGGCATATTGTTATAAAGCTAGTGCATTTTTTTACTTAATTGAATGCATGTATACTGCTTGACTCAAGATTCTTGGTAGAGGTAGTTTGTTATTTCTTAGGTAATAACTATATAACATTACATACCAGGTAGCTTATTTTTTTAGCTTGGTAACATGCATCTGTTTAGTTATGGTGCATGCACATGAAAGCTAAAGGTTGGAAACCATGCTTATGCTAGGAGGAAGCACAAAAAGAAGATAAGCTGAGTCAGATGTACTTTAGTTTTCATTCAGTGCTTTAAATAAACAACCTCCTAAATTACTGTATATTTGCAATGTCAGTGTGCTATCATGCATTAAAGGTTCATGGTAGTAGTTCATCAGATCGACTGCATTTGTAAACTGCCGCTTTTTTCTTGTGGCATCAAATAAAGCTACTCTATTGTATTGTCTTCAAGAAAATACATGTGTTATAAACATAATTAATTCTATGAGTGAGTAGTGGCTTTGTAATTTACAGGCCCGTTGGAACAAAACTGATATGGATGGGGGGGGGGGGGGGGCGGCGG
>JAOBRD020730085.1:0-14230 GCA_027575215.2 Hydrozoanthus sils
AAATGTTACTTACAGAATACTATTTCACATGTCGAGTGATCATACATATCCTACAATGGCAAACTACATCTTTTTCATGTACAAAACACCAAGCGACTATCCAACTTTAACTGCAACTTTTTAACAAAATGGCAGATTGTAAGTCTCATTACCAGAACTCACGCGGTCCAATAAAGCACAAAACTAACCATTGTTTTAACATTGGTAACGAAAATGTCTTGCTCGCGCTTGCTTGACTGTTTTCGAAAACGCATTAGTGTGGATGGGTGAAAACGAAGCGAAAACGCTAGTGTGGATGCAAATCTTTTGCTCCATTTTCGTAAGGTGAAAACGATGCATTTTCAAAAACGCATTAGTGTGGTTCAGGCTTTAGGCATATGATAATCTTTAAACCATTCTGGAGCTTGGTGCTCCATTTGCAGCCTAAATGGCATTGTTGGTGCTACTTCTTGTGGTTCTAAAATACTGCTGCCCACAGAATCAGGGTTTGAATCAACACTAACACTCTCACTACTCTGATCATTTCTTTCCTGAACTTGATGTACTTTCGAACTTTGATGTTTACTTCCTTTGGCAGTACCTGCCAAAGTGCCTTGGTTGGGTATGACTACAGGGGGAAAGGGAATGCAGACAAGACCATTTCATATCTTATAGAACATGGATGCCTGTTGTGCAAGTCTTCTTATGTATCTCCAGTGTGTTCCAGTCCAGTGTGCTTACAAGATCTGACGAGCTTGTACTGCGATCGTAGTTGTTACAAACAAACTGGGCAGCATTTTTCTGCACTTGTTCTATTTTTTTCACATCCTGGTCAGTATGCGGATTCCATGCTTCTGAGGCATATTCTACTTTGGGTCTCACTAGCATTTCGAATGCTCATTTTTTGACTGGTGTGGAGCAAGGTTTGAGAGTTCTGAGGATAATTCCCAAGACTTTGTTGGATTTATTTGCAATGTTTGCACAGTGAGCATTCCATCGCAAGTCGTGGGTGATTGTGACTCCCAGATAGTCATGTGATGATGTTTGTGGCACAGCCTTTCCATGTAGGTGACACATGAAGCTACTGCTTTTGCGTTTGTTGGTAATTACAATTTGTCTCTACTTGATGGTGTTTAGTTCCATAGAGCAGTCTGTGCACCATTTTGATATGGTATTTATTCATATACCTCTTAACATGGCCTCATTTTCTTGCTTACCAACCACTTTGTATGACTTAGATTCAAATATTGTAGACAACTTATTGGTTTTAACAAAACCTAATCATCGAGCATTTTGCATTTCTGTTCTTGTCAGCATAATATTTACCTTTCTGTTTTCTCTTGCTGTCTCTGTCCCTGACCTCGCTATAATCTGGTCCAAACTGTTCAACACTAGGAAGCTTAGTTCTAATTTCTCTTCCAAACAACAATTTTGGTGGACTGACACCAGTTGTTGATTGAGCCCTGGTACTTCTGTATGCCATAACTCCCTGTGCCAGTTTTTTCTCTCTACCTGTGCAATTTTGATTGCTCTTAAAAGGGTGCCTCCACTGGCTTGTGCAATATTGGAGTTGGATCCTATGTTCTATGTTATTCTCACTGAGATAACTTTTAAATTCCTCTGAAACAAATTGTGGCCCATTATCTGTTTTAAGTGACATTGGGAGCTCATGCATTGCGAAAATGCCTTCTAGCATTTCAATAATCCTTTTAGATATGACTGTTTTTGTAATAGCTACTTCCATATAATTATATCTACTAAAATAATCTACAACTACTAGTAAATAGTCTCCTGATGGCAATGGACCTATCAAGTCTGTCTACAGCTAGGTGTTGCCATGGCTGCTCTGGCAACATACTTCTCTTGAGTGGTTTAGGTACGTCTGTCTTCCCCACGAGCTGACACCCATGGCACCATTTATACCCATGCTTAGTGTCTCGGTCTATGCCTGGTCACCACACCTTTGTCCTGAGATGCTGTTTTGACTTAACAATCCCCTGATGACCCTCATGTGCCAGGTCCATGACACGCCTGAATTTTTGGGGTACAACAGTATGTGTCGTGTCTCTCAATATTAGTTTTCCTAGCACACACTGTTCATTGTGCACACACTTGTAAGCAACTGGACAATTGTGCCAATTTCCATGTTGAACATAGCTGCGTAATGTACATGTAACTTAGTGTCTATCCCAGATTCATGTTCCATTTCAGTAATAGTAATTGTGTGTGCTGTTGCATTCTCTCCAACATAGCACACATATTCTTCTGCTACATTGCAATCACTGAGTTGATCTTTCTGGTCTTTAACAAGGCGTGACAATGTGTCCGCAATCATTTGTTTCCCTGGAATGTGTCTGACTACAAAACTATAGGGTTGGAATCATAATACCCATTGCTCTATTTTCACAGAAGGTCATGACTTGTTTGAGTAAATCACTTCATGTGGTTTATAGTCTGTCAATAACTCGAACAATTCCATACAAGTTAATGTGGAAATGTTAACAAGCCCATACTAAGGCCAAAGCTTCTTTTTTTATTTTAGTTTGTGAGTACCTGCATTCATATAATTATCAGTGAGACTCTTGCTAGCATAAGCAACAACTTGAGATGTGGCACTCTGCTATTGGACTAAAACAGCTCCAAGACCCACAGGGCTTGGACCATCAATCACCCGTGTTTTGGCATTTGGATCAAAATATGCTTAAGTCTCTTCATTTGAGAGTTTTTAACAAATCAAAAGTTTTCTGCTGTTCTTTCTGCCAAAAAATGGTACATTATCTCAAGTAAGTCTTTAACAATGAGCAAAACTTGAACACAGCTCAACCAGGTACATAATACATTAATCACTGCCATAATTTTAGAGCCGCACCTCAAATATCCATGGAGAAAATTGATTATAAACTACGCTTTTCACCAATATCTTTGAATCTCTGGATGATCGGTGCTTGCGGCAAGACTGATGGAATTCAAAGAATGATAGCCATTAAACACCAGCCAACCAGAATGAGAGCTATTAAATCAGCCTGGTTGAATATTGCTTCCGTTTCTGAAACAAATATGTGAAATGTGTCACGCCCAGGCTGATAAGCTCTCGCTCTGATTAACTGGTGTTTTTAACAGCTATCATTCTTTGAATTGCATTCACCTCGTCACGAGCACCAACCATCCAGAGGTTAGTGAAAAGCATAGTTTATGACCAATTTTCTCCTTGGATATTAATTATGGTCGAGCTTCAGTAGTGTTACATGTACATGTAGTTTTGAAAACCTTTTATTTTTATTTTTTTTCCCCTCCGATTTTAATTTTTTGGCCTAAATGTTCGAAAAACAGGAAATTAAATTGTTGAGGCCTAATCTGATAATTTTTGTGGGCATTTATGTAGCTGATGCCTGGCTTACAACTGGGGTTATGCCAACGTTCCATTACCACTTGATCTCATTCGGGGGAGGGAAAATGAGAGATATTTTTAAAGTATGCACATCCTGGTATATGTGAAAAGTTCATGTCAAAATGCTATGATAATCACGTATGGAAAAGGGTGGCAAAAAGGTAAAAAAAGTCCCTAAAGATTTGAAGTAACAATATAAGAAGGCTAAGGCACTCATTTGATCTCATGGTAACCTGGAAGAAGACTCTTTTGCTATAATTAACAACTTAGTTGAGAAATGCTTACCGATATTTGGTAGAAGAAACGAACGCGAACGTTTTTTTATTCAAATAAAATAAGCAAAATCAAAAGTTAAAACTATGGTGAAGAATAAAGCAAGTTTGACTGTTTTTCCAGTGATTTTCGAAGAAAAAAGTAAGTTATGGAAAGTAAGAAATCGACAAAATGGATAAACTTGAGATAAAATGGATAAAATTGATAAATTATAATATCCTGAGAAATCAATATAAACCACGATACTCTCACAAACATTTTCCTGTTACATTTAGGACCAAGTGTTGTTTCCTTTAAGACCAGTTGTTACATTTGTGCCTTCAGTACGGTCCACCATAACGTTGAATCAATCATGTCTTGTGATGTAAGTCCTCTAGTCAACAAATCTGTGGGGTTCTTGGAAAGGTCTTGAAAATAAGCCACAGGCTTCCCATCAGACATCCTTGCCATATAAGTTTTAGTAAACAGAATACAGAATATCACAATGTAAATCAATGGCAAATAAATGAATTCTGAATACCGAGTTCTGGTTGGTCGGAACATAATGCCACTGATCAAAACTTGTTCTCCCTTGGATTTGTCCAACTCTGTTAGCAACAAATGGCTTATATGGTCGACTCCTCCTGCAAATCCACCACAGAACATTCAAGCTACCTGACCAGAAGATAACATTTTGGATTTTCATGTCAAGTACTCTTGCTATTTTCTTTGCAAATTGTAATCCTACGGTTGCTGCCATTAGTTCCATTCAAGGAATACTCAAAGTTCTTAAGGGTGCTACACATGTCTTTGCTGCAGGTGTGAAGACACGGTCTCATTCTTGTATACATTTCTGATGTATACAACTGCGCCATAGGCATTTTGAAAAACATCTACAAATGTGTGAATGTGACTAGCTCGAATTTCTTTGTTCGGTAGTTTCAGACATCTTGGAATTTTGACATGCACAAGTTTGGGTAATTCTTCAAAAAGCACTTCTTTACTTTATAAGTCAAGCGTTCATCAAGACCTTCATCCCATTTAGCTCCTGCAGACCACATTTCTTGAAGAAAGATCTTTGCTCGGATCAGGTAAGGCTAGAAATCCCAACTGATTGAAAAACTTTGAGATTTTCTTTAGAAACTATCGTTTAGAGATCTCACCAAATGTTGTCATCAGAAATGTTTGCTTTGAAGGTAAAGACATCTTTCTTAGCAATCCACAACAAGCCCAGTGTTTCTACTGAAGGTAATTGCTCTTTCTTCAGGAGGAATGTTCTCCAGAACTAGGACAACTGTTGGTATATTTTATTTCCTTGATTCTCATCCAGAACCAAATCTTTGCTGTCATCCATTTAAGTAGACTTCAGTACAGTTTCAGCTGCCAACCTAAATTCTTCCATGTGTTCAATGGCATGCTTTTGAGTAACAAACTGTGCTTAAAATGGCAAAGAATTAACAATTGTAGTTTCCCTTTCTGGGCACACAATTGGAAATTGTGGTAAATACCATTTTCCTCCCGACTCTTATAGTGGAACTTTAAGGATGTAATTCTTCTCCACATATTCTTCAATCTTCTGTGTGTATGCCTTCACACTTGCTGGATTTCTAATCAGTTTTTTCTCAGTTCTGTAGGTGACGAACAGGGACATATTTATGTAATTTCGTTCCATCCTCTCTCCATGGAATTGAAAGCTGATATCGCCCATTTAGAAACTTGCGCAATTCTTCTGCTGTATTTAATGCACTTTGTTTGTCCTTAGTGAGACACTTCATGCTTTCCACAGTTCCCATACTTTCGACTTCCCAGAACTTTCGGAGTGTACAATTATATCTAACTTTATGTCTTCTCATACAGAGTAGGTGTTAGCAAACTTAGTATACTCATCAATTCTTATTTCATGGTTAATATTTCCAATACATGACCATCCTATTGGTGTCTGTCCTGCTATTGGCTCTCCAGGTGATCCACAGACATCCTTGTAAGAACAATGTAATTCTGCAAGGTCGACTCCAATTAGTAAATCCACAATAGGTTTTGGTCCAATGTTCAGGAACTTGATTTCTTTTAAAATAATGCTTCCACTTGTTTGAATGTTGACTCCAATCAATTGCTTGTATGTTTCCTGCCACTCTTGTCGTAGTGAAAGCTTCTACTTTAACATTAACACTTCCATCCACACTCTCTAATTCAAATATCACAGGAACAGTTTCAAAAGTTTCAACTTGACCATTCAGAACATTTATATTAAATGTTTGTGCTTGACCTTCCAATTCTAACTCTGTGGCAACATCAGCATTACTTCCGTCATCCAATAAAACGTTATTTTCAATTCTTTGACCTCTACTCTTCATTATAACAGGTACAGTGCGTAAAGTAACAAATTCTTTTTCCTTATGACTCAATGGCTGTTGAGGTGTTGTGAGATCTATCAGTTATGCTCTCTCCTTTTATTGGTCCCCCCTTAGTGTCAGCCTTCGCAGGGCTCGTTTCAACAATTTTCTACATCCAGTGCCTTGTGTGAGTGTTTGTTGAGAGACATGTAACAGTTGATGATGTCTACATTTACAATCATTAAATCCACATACACAACTTCGAAAACAACTCAGTCCAGAATGTCCTTTGCTGAAACAATAGAAACATAATTTCAATTGTTTTGCAATATCAGATGTTTATTGAACAGTCATTGCTTTGAAAGTATCGTAGTTCCCAATTCCATGTTCATTTCCACACAGTTCACATTTCATCTTGATTTCTGTCATCTTCAATTCTTGTTTGTTTCCAAAGAATGTCTTAGTTTCTTCTTTCTTGCTTTTCTTTGATCCAACATCATTCTTTCTACACACAAATCCTTGAACAGTTTCCGATGCAACTGTTTGGAATTCCGGTTCTTGAACAATCCAGATACGAAAAGTCTCCACAGATTCTTTTTTATTTGTTTCAAAGATCCAACAATGATATAGAGCTAACACCAGCTCTGGCATCTTTTTCTGCAATCTCATGTAAAATGATCCATTTCCTAATTCTTCATAAAGTCCTGCATCTTTAAGATTAACAACAGTCATATCCAATAAAATTATATCAGCAAAGCTTTCAAAATCCTTGGCATTTCCATTTCTAATAGGCCTGCATTTGTCTATTTTTCGCATTAAAGGATTGGTCTGACGTCGTTTTCCGCCATACCTGCGCTCTAGTTTCTCCTTTGTGGCTTGATATACTGCTGCTGAATGACCTAACTTCTCAAAGGTTCACCTGAATTGAAGAAGTTTGTACGTAGATGCTTGATCAAAGCACGCTACAAAGACAGCTTTCCACCCTTCATACATTTGCTTGTTTCCTGAAAATACAGGGATAGGTACACGTTTCAACTGTCTCCACTTATATTTTACCTTTTTCTTGTTTCAACTCCCGCCTCTTTAGTATCATCCAATGTAGACTCGGTTATTAATAATTTACAGTTCAAATACCAAAAAAATATCCACAATTCCTAATTCAATAAAGAATCTTCAAAATAAAAACAACTCAAATTCAATTCCAAAGGCAATTCTATAAACTCGACAAATCTTAATCCACAGAAAAATTCAATCTAAACCAACAAGTCATAGTTCAAATTGTAGTAAATCAATAGATAATTGGCGAATAGTCCAAATACAGCCAATAAGCTACAAGTAAACTAAAATTAATTCCTTAATTCAGCAAATAAGCAGTTCCACAACCAAGAAACTAGCGAACCTCGCTCTGCTACCATATTTTGGTAAGAAGTCCAGCAGTATTTGCATAGCTTGACTCTCTTTATTCCACTGAATAAGTCTCTTTATTTCACTGATCGCGTCGAACTAGTTTGTAGCAATGTTGTTTTTGTCGACGGTATTAAAAGTATTATATTCAGTCATGCACGAGCAGATTTTTTTACTTGCTTCTAGGTAAGGAGTATAGTTCAAGCGTTTACAATCGTCTGAAGTACTCGTGGAAAACACTTTGCTGTACTAGTCAGAGCTTGAGTTCATTGAAGTTCTAGCAAAAACTATATAAGCGTGAATAATTCAAACAAGCAGCGACTATTTTGAAGTCACGAAAATCCGACGGCGCGTTTATAATTTCGTAGACCCTACTCGTAAGTGAACCCGCCATACATAGCTAACGTGAACGTGTTCTGGATTGAAATTTGAAACTTTAAACCTAGTTGCTAGTCGGTGAAGTTGTGAATTTCAAAAATAGTTGGTGAAAACAGCGAAGCTTTTTTGACGCGACACTTGCGCATACAACAGTCACTCAAATAGAACAACCGCACAGATAGAATCATAGAAAAGGTTGCAAGTTTCAGAGCACGTTCTTTGCAGACAAGTTTTCACGGGTACGTTATTAGTTATCATTTAACGTGATTTGAACCACTTTTTGGTTAGAAACTTTTTGTTCAGATGTTTTTAAAAGTGAGTGAATGCCTGTAGACATCTTTAGTTAAGAAACGATGACTGCCGGTGAAGCAGGACGGTTGTTTTAGAGAAAGTGATTTGCGGAGAATTGAATTTTCTTTTAGAATAATCTTCAGCTTGCTAAGATTCAAAACAATGTTTTGCAGCCAATTAACAAGACTTTAGATCCGATGGAAATTGCAGTACGAGATGTTCTATTTCTAGTTTGCAATTCAATCGACCAAGTTACAAACAATAAGCCTGTAGCTGTATCAGAGAGTGAGCCGCTTCTGATAACGTAGTTGAAATTATCTGATAACTTGCGAAAAATCATGCCCAAATTATGCCAGTATACAAAGTCATTTCTGATTAGTGCTCAAACAATGAACTTGAAACGACTTGTTTAACGTATTAAATGGTGTCGGTCCAAATTAAACAGCTTTTTCTAACACGGCTTAATGGTTTCCGCTCAAAATTTGAACAGTTTTTCCTAAAATTTTTAACAACCAAAACTGAAGCGTCAAACGGTTTCTCTAACGCTTTTAACGGCCAGTGAAAAATTCTTAACAATTTTTCGAATGCCTTTAACACTTTCCCAAACCGTTTTAACGGTTACTGAACGGGTCCTGAACGCTTTAACAGCTTAACAGGTAAACCGTTTTTGTCCATTTTCGTGCGACGCAACAAATGATTGTTAAAATAATTGAAAATTATTAGTATGTACTTTTACTGATTGATACTAAGGCATTAATATGCAGTACTAAGACATATGAATGCAAAATTTGACCTGAGAAGTATAGCATGAGGTGAATTACCCATATTTTTGGGGAGCATACATAAATTACCTCTTGTTTTCGAAACTCATAAAATAAATGTGGATTGGTTGCATAAATTATTTCTGGGATGACGTCATACGTCATAAATAAATCATTTCTTTCGTATTCTAGCCCATGAATAAAATGAGGTGCCGGCATAAATTATTGCCTTTGTTTTAGAAACTCATAAATAAAATGCGGAGCCCACATAAATGATCTCTTTTGTAATGTAAATTATCTTAACGGTCCTTTTTCTAAAATGGCACCAAGTTCATTTATTATGCAAAACAGCAATGGTTTTGATTTGTCATGATTGGTTCGTCTGTAAACGTATTATTTTAAACCATGACATGTTTCTGTTTTTATCTCGGATAAGATGCTGTTAAGCCAGCAGTGTTGTCATTTCTCAGTTCTAAAACTATAGAAACTGTAAACAAGTTTTAAGAAAGGTATAGTGAGTCTTAGAACTTATGCAAATTCGGCAAGAAATAAACAAAAAACTGAATCCCCAATTGTTTTGTTTTTGACAGCTGTCGGCGCTAACTCACATATTAAAATAGGCTGCAACGGTTGAGTGAATTTTTGAATATTTAATTAGAGACTTAAGTTAACTTAACGTCTTGTTTGCTTATAGATTTATTCTGAACTTGGTTGAGAACCTAACTAGATGAATAACCTGTAAAACAACAACAAAAGGACTCAACGTCAAAGATTGTTTTCAAACACATTTTGTTCTTCTTTTCATAACACTCTCAGTTTACATTTCTGATAAAATCGTTCAGGCTCTGGCTCATTCTCAATCTTGACCTCTCTACTGACTCCATCCTCACCACAGCCACCACCACTATCGCCCAAACTATGTAAGACTATACTGCCACAGCCACCACCACCACTGCCCCAACTATGTTAGACTATGTTAGTCTATGTGTTAGTCTATGTTAGACTAGCTATGTTAGTTTATGTCAGACTTTTAGTTAGACTATGTTAGTCTATGTTAGACTATGTGATAGACTAGTTAGTCTATGCTAGTCTATGTTAGACTATGTACTAGATTATGTGTTAGACTATATAGCTATGTATGTAGCTATATAGCCTATACCACTGCCACCACAACCACTATGTGTCAGACTATGTTAGACTAAGTGTTAGACTATGTGTTAGGCTACGTTAGTCTATGTTAGACTATGTGTTAGACTATATAGTTAGTTTATGTTAGACTATATGTTAAACTACATAGCTATGTAGCTATATAGCCTATACCGCCACAGCCACCACCACCACTGCCCCAACTATGTTAGACTATGCTAGACTATGTTAGTCTATGTGTTAGTCTATGTTAGATTATGTTATTCTATGTGCTAGACTATCTTAGTCTATGTTAGACTAGGTTAGACTATGTTAGACTAGCAATGTCTAAGATAGTCAACAGTCTACAGGTTACATCTCCCTGGGTTTTTCTGGTCTTTGTATTATTATTGTTATTATTTTTATTACCATTATTATTATTATTATTATTATTATTATTATTATTATTATTATTATTATTATAATAGTTATCAAATATAGTGTTCAGTATTTTGCTTTATTTCAGGAGTTAAGGATGTCAAATACAAAGGTCAAGTTTTCGACAAAGTTATGTTTAAATTTAATTATTTCATTAAATTTAATTATTTCATCAGAAGTAACCCCAAGGGATTATTTAGAGGGGAAGAGGGGTGGTGGGAGGGTGGTAGTTATTCATGGAAGAAATTTTCCATTTCAAAAGTTGGTTCCTGATCGGATGCCTCAGGGCATATCATTAGAGTTTTTCAGTATGTCATAGATCAGATAATCCTTATGTGATCACAATAGGGAATGATTTGTGTCAAGCAAGTTTATATAGTGTCCCCATTCACTCTTCTCATTGTGATTTGTGCCATTTGGTTTTGTCACAGAAAGCACCCTGTGCAGTTTTGTTGAGATGTGTTCATATACATGCAGAGTCCGATGGAGAGAGGCACATAGCCGGGGTTCTTAAATCAAAGTTCAGCGCCACATCAATTGCTGTTAAAGATATTTCAGGTTTGTTTTATATTTTTATTTAAATGACAGGATTACTGGATCTTTAACAGTAATGCTCACAGATTAAATAAACAGTTTTTGTGAATAACAGCCTCTATGAGGAGCACCAACTTTACCATCATCTGTGTCCGAGCGTAAGTAACCACCAGTTTGGAAAAGCTTAGAAATTTGGGGTAATTTTGGTACACTAAGTGTATTTCGGACCATTTGGGACCAATCAGGTATGATAACGAAATTCATGAATGATAATCGATTGCGACCTTGAGGTACTTTAACGACAAAGACCAGAGAAGTTGGATGTTTGGATGCAAGATGAAGTAAAGTTTAACTAGTCAGTTATTATCTTTAATCACAACTTTCATTTGTTTCTTCTACAGACTGTTTAGTTTTAGGCCAATTACAGAGACAAATTCTCTCGAAAGGGCGGCAACAACAAAGAAAATTCCTGGAAAGACTCAGCAACTTGTTGCACAATAAAACCACAAAATACAAAAACAAAAGCTTACCCTTTAAGGAACATTATGAACCTATTTTGAGGATTATTGAACTTCTTCAGAGGAACATTCAGCCCAACATCAGCTGATGTACATCCATTTATATAAAATTTTTAGGCGCTTTTCGCACTAATTCAAATCACCTCAAAAAATTATTTTCAATTAAAAGACTTTGTTATGCTGTATAGAAATGAATGTTTAAGTTTTACAACCAAGATAACATGAACAGTAGTAACCAAAGTACCCACGTGCAAATATTATGAGCTTATTTTTGGATGAGGTTGAGAAAATATAACTGCAACTTGTAAGTGATAAGGTGCTCAGTCATCATTTCAAAGAGAGTGACAAAGTAAGCATTTTTCGAAAACTTTGCTCAATGATTGTTTAATCATCAAAGCAATAAGTGCACTGAAATCTAGACAGGGATCCTACCTTAAATAAGGTAGGATCAAAATAAATGTGCTGCAAAAACTCTTTCTCTTGTGATTGTTAATATGAAAGTGATGCAAAACATATGCATGAAACTTATTGTTCTGCTTAACAATATGTGCATGCATGCTCAAGGTGCTGCTTTACATTAAGTTTTATGTATGAACGATGCCAGGTTTAATGTTAATGAGGTAGTTAACAGATGTTTTCTTGTCAAAGATGCAATGGTTATCGAGTTGCAGATTGGTTTAAGGTATACCATTAAAGTTGAGAAGTCAAGTACAAATTAAAAAAGACAATTTCAGTGACTGATGATTTTAATTAGTCTTAGGTTAACACAGCCATTGTAAAAAGAAAAGCTTGGAATTTTTGGAAGAAAATCCTGAAGTCACATTGCTTTTACATTGGAATCTTCAAACAAAAACAAAAGTTATTTGCTAGATTAATTTGAAATAATCACTAAACATACTACTACTATCAGTCCTATTCAAAAAGAGAATTGTATAATTTCTTTGTATGTAATTTAACTTGTCAATCATTTTTGTTTATCAGGTGGTTGTGGAGCAATGTTTGAAGTTTTTGTAGAATCTGCTGAATTTAAGGGAAAAAGAACTGTGCAACAGCATCGGCTTGTTACAGATGTAAGTTCCCCCCTCCAGCCTAAAATTCTTACGAATTTAAGGGAAAGGAACATTGTGACAGCATCGGCATTTTACAGGTATAAGTTCTCCCCTCCAGCCTAGAAATTCTTAAGATCTTAAGGGAAAGGAACTGTGCAACAACATCGGCATGATACAGCTGTAAGGCATAAGCCCACCTGATTCGGAAAAACACTTTTTGGCCAATCGCCAGATATAGTTTGGACGTCGTTTTGCCGAATATGATCGTCGACTCTTCATGTTCGATTGTCATCCACGTGGTACAGAAATTGTTTATCTCTGCCGTCGCTCCGAGTAGAAATTGAGTTTTATCCCATTTTGGTTCGATAATCATTCAAGCACAGCTATCAGCTAAAAAATGTAATTGTTTCATTTTGCTTCAAGATTCTGGTACAGTTGTTAGCGATCAATCTTTTCCAGGTTTGCAAGCGTTTGACCTTCTTGGCATTTGTAATTTGAACTTGTTTACTGCATAAATTGTTGCACTTTTTTAAGTTTAACTTCCCAATTCTTGCACTTTTTGTAATTCCGTTATAGAAAGAACAGAGCCATTTCAGTAGGGAATTTGCAACAAACTGCAATGCAATTCAGTTGTTTCACACAGCTAACTTGTCGTTCAATCAGCAAACGACTTTCTGTTGTCATGCGCTCATTTTGTCGAATTAAGTTTACAGCTCATGCCTAATATAGACTAAGCGTGAGTATGTCTAAATTTACTTTAAATAGACAACGAAGAGAAACTGTATGCTGCGAAAATTTTTTGAAATCAAAATCTGTTTAATAAGCTCGCTTGGTAATTAGCGGTGTTACAGCAGGCAAGTTGAATTGTGAATCAACAAATTATTTAGGTTTGAAGTTTTGTTACGTTAAAATTTTTGCTATTATAAACTGTTTGGAAAGTTTAAGCCTCATTGTTCTTACAAAACTGTTCTTGCATGTCAACTGTTTCGAGAGAGCCGAAAACTCCCTTCAAACAGCGAATAGTAAGTTTTTTTGAGAGGTATAAATTATAAACCCGATAATGCCCTCTTATAGAATATTGAAACCCCCATACAGATACGGTGCTGCAATAATCTAAGTTTTAAAATCAGTAGCCACATGCAGTAATTGACGACCTAGTTTTATTAACAGGTTGCAAAATTAAGACGTTTTCTAGCCGGCGTAGTAACAAAAATTAACTGGCCAAAAGTTGTTTTTATCAGGCCGAATATGAAAGTAAATGGCCCACATAAAAATAAAAATAATAAAAAGAAAATTTATAAACAAATAAATTGTTAGTGAGTCAATAATTCATTTAGGTCTCATAAAATGAAAACTTACAATTTTACCCATCTCAAAAAGCAGTGAAAGTTTTCTGGCAAGTAATTTTGACTTATATTTTTTTGACCTTGGCCTATTGGCTGGCTAAAATAGTATTTTTGCAACATTTTACCAGTCTAGAACCAAAATGATCAGCTAAAGCAGCTGATTAACAAAATGTAAGTATTATTTTTTTCCACTGTCTTTGCCAAAGCAAAGCTTTACTTATCGATTAAGAATAATACCAAACACAACAACAATAACAATATTAATCTGAGTGCGAAATTAACAAATCGACATTTTGGCATCTCGGCATCACTTGTTACCATTACATTTAATTCACTTTATCTTTAAAATGGTGTCCTGGAGATGGCAAAATTTTGACTCACCATATTAGATGTTATTACTTTTATTATTATTATTATTATTATTATTATTATTA